>JAOTOL010001634.1:1045000-1247500 GCA_034440575.1 Imbricaverruca yamaguchii
CATCTCTGTAGAGGAGCATATATAGTCTATCGTAGGGCCTGTAGAAGTTCGCAGACTCGTGGGCGTGCGTAAGGGTTCGTACATGCCAGTGAGGAATCGTCATCTTCATAATGACCCATAGACGTCTGGAGTTGCTCGTAGACGTTCGCAAGGGCTTGTAGACGTTCACATGGCCAGTAGACTTCCGTGAGAACCTATAGCAATTTATAACGGTCCGTGAACGTTCGCAAAGGCTTGTGGACGTCTTAATACTCCGACAACAGCCATATACGTGCTGTTAGCCTTTCTATCTCGGCCATGTTTATCCGGTGGAGGGGTGCGCACGACCCCTGGCGCGGCCCGGAGGACCGCACCAGCAGCCAGTGGGGCACGAGGAGGGTGACACCGCTCGGACCACACGGATGCGCTCCTGCTTCCATGTATATATTTACCTTCACTTCTTTCCTTACAAAGCTTTCATATCTAAGTTTTCATGGACGAAAGAGTGGGAGCCGCAGAGCTGGAGCGCCTGCGATTCCTCGTTCTCGCATCGGGGTGTTGATGACGAGGCGCCATTTTTCGCCCCGACTGCGGCGCGCCTCCGACCTGGGTGCTTTTCCACATGCGCGCGACAAGCCAGCCGAGAGCCACGCCATTGGCGGGCTGGTACGGGCGGTGGTGCCGGACTGGTAGTGTCGCTGTCGCCGCTGGCAGTACGACGCCGCCGGTGGGGGTAGAAGCCGCTCACCGCACCTCAGCATCCATGGCTGTGGAGAAGGTGAGTGGGCGGAAGATGACTCGCGCTTATGAAGTACCAGCCCGCTCGGACACCGCGCCGGTCACTTGTCAAAGACCAACTACACAGGTGATCTGGAGACCCGGCCCATCCCTATCGGGGAGATGTGCACTCTCACTATGTTCATGCGACTCTTATCTGGCGACCGGTTGGATTATTTCTGCCCTTCGAAATTCCCGCGATTGCGCTCAAATGGAGCTCATATTTTAAGTACACCGTGGAATGGACAGCCGATGTGCATACCTTGTGACAATGGAATTAAATTTCAGATCATCTAAGGTCGCCTCATTATAACATCACAAGGGGAATTGTGGGTGCTGAAATACATGCGCAGTGCAGGTGACACATAGCATCAATATAAGCTACTTGCACAGAATCAGAATAGGTTTATCTCACCCATCATGATGCCACGCAAGGCCTTCGTAGTTGGACGGAGTAAAAAGATAGCTGGTTTGACATGCAACAGCGGTTGTTTTCTTGCGAACATGGCTTAGTTGCCTTTCTACATTTTTTTACCGTTTCACTTCGTTTCATATATTTTGGTCCTGTTCGAGTATACCATGCAAATTTAGCAGCCGAACAATAACCGTCCACGTAAGAGCCATCTTGTAAGGTGGTTCTTAGCCTCATTGCCAACGAAGTACAAGTTGACCCTTTATACAACTAATGCGCTGTTCCCATATAAAGACATTTTTCGCTGGGGTATTGCTAGTATGCTTTAATTATCCATAAAGTATACTTGTGAGTTCAAAAATACTTTGCAGGTGATGTTGTCCAGACTGGCTCGTCCACTATCAGCCAACTGCGATTTTTAAGATCCCATACCATTGCTTCTAGAGTGCATCCTATCTTGTTCATTTTAATCTTGAACTGAATTGAGATTCGAGTAAAATATAGGTAGAATATCTCTTTGGAAGATGTTGAACCCCTCAATATTCGCCCGAGCCATCCCAGCAATGTCGGCTGTTATCGTAGTGTCTGTCAGTGTCACAAGGCAAGCTCTTCCAGTGGGTAACCGGACAAATGTACCTAAAGCAAATGTACGTAAGCAAATGTACGTAAGCGCAGATGTACGTATGGCAATTGTGCGTAGGCGCAGATGTACGTATGGCTAATGTACGTATGGCGAATATACGTAAGCGCAAAAGTAAGTATGCGCAAATGTACGTAAGTGCAAATGTAGGTAAACGCAAAAGTACGTATACCCAAATGTACATAAGCCCAAATGTACGTATGCGCAAAAGTACGTAAGCGCAAATGTACGCAAGCGCAAATGTACGTATGTGCAAAAGTACGTATGCGAAAATGTACGTATGCGCAAATGTACGTAAGCGCAAATGCACATAAGCGCAAATGTACGTATGCGCAAAAGTACGTTGCGCAAATGTACGCAAGCGCAAATGTACGTATGTGCAAAAGTACGTATGCGAAAATGTACGTATGCGCAAATGTACGTAAGCGCAAAAGTACATATGCACAAATGTACGTATGCGCAAATGTACCTAAGAGCATATGTACGTATGGCATATGCACCTAACCAAATGTGCTTAAACGCAAAGGCACGTAAGCCTAAATGTACGTACATTGGCTCATATGTACATCTCCTTACACTGTTTTACGTTTAGGTACTGTTGCGTTGACGTACATTTGCGCTTACGTACTTTTTCCCTTACGCACATTTGTTCTTACGCACTTTTGCGCTTACGTACATTTGCGGTTACGTACTTTTGCGCATACGTACATTTGCGTTTACGTACTTTTGCGCATACGTACATTTGCGCTTACGTACATTTGCGCATACGTACATTTGCGCATACGTACATTTGCGTTTACGTACTTTTGCGCATACGTATATTTGGGCTTACATACATTTGAGCATACGTAGATTTCCGCATACGTACATTTGCGCTTCGGTACTTTTGCGCATATGTACATTTGCGCATACGTACATTTGCCATACGTACATTTGCGCTTACGTACATTGGCCATAACTACATCTGCGCCTACGTGCAATTGCGATATGTACATTTGCGCTTGCGTACATTTGCTTACGTATATTTGCTTACGTACATCTGCCATACGTACATTTGTCCTTACGTACATTTGTCATATAATTAACTGTATTCATACTAAAAGCGCTTGCTAATCCGGTCCAATGGAGTCCATTTTGCAGACTTCCAGAATATTATTTATTTTCCTTCGAAGTTTCATATGATAAACATTCTTCACACTCCTCACCTCATTCAAAGCAGCAGCATGCATTTATTTTTTCAATGAGGTCATGCGCATGTAAAAGTCACGTTGCGTTCATAGCAATTGGCTAGTTATTATGCATGCTTATTCATCGCATGTATATGTTGGTTTTTGTCTGAACCTTTTACTACAATGTGCTGCCACTATTTAATTACAATACTTACTTACGTCACTACTTCAGGCCACGTATTTAGTTCCTGTATCTCTGAATGCTCCTGCGCTGCACACTTGTTTATTCTCACATGTTTTGCAGTGGTCTTAGCAGATTGTAGCTTGACCTATTAGTGGAGGCCTACTCTGTTGACAGATATGTGGAAATAAAGTATATTGCCCAAAGCATTTCATAGTGCCATCCCAGATTATCATACCATTAGGACATTCCCGTAGCATCGCCAATAACTGCATGCCCCAAGCTTGCAACTGACCAAAATTCTCCCACTTCGCATGATATTTAAAAGACGCCAAACCGTCCATGAAACGAGCATTGCTTGTCGTCCAGACGACACATCATATCAAACCTGCGGCAGTGCGCGAGTGTTTGGTATTACCACGCCACCCACTGAGCTCCGGATCCTCGGGGGCGAACCTCGTGCACTAAGCACCGATTTGTGAAGTGGCCGCTCCCACCCGGAGCCAAGGTCCGAGGTGAATCCGTCCACTGAAGAGCCACGGTCTGTGACCTTAGGCTCGCGGCGACGTCATCAGAATATCAGTGACAAGTCCGGGCGGTGGCGAACGTGACGGCCCGGTCTGGGCACATCCCATCTCTGCCCCAATGAAGAGGATCTTCCCGCCACAGATACCTGCGCCCAAGCAGGTAAGAATGTCCCCAAACGCAGCTTCTCACTCCGCCATTGAGATAGGCTCCTGAGCGGACATGAGCCATTCCAGTCATGATTCAATGACATAAAAATGAATACCAATCATCATTTTCATAGCGATAAGCACTTGCGGGTTGCCGAAAATATTAGGTTTCACTGTTAGTTCGGTTCACTGGAAAATGGAACATGCAAAACTCCGTAGGCATACATCACATTTTTCTTTTTGCACGGTGATAGCTCTTTTAATATGGTAGCATCGTTCACTTTATGCACCCAGTAGCAGTGCACTTTTTGCACCACACCAGATGGGAAGATCACAAAATAACACATACGGGGAGATATAAGGCATATTAGAAATGCAGCATTATTAATTGTTAGATGAGTGGTGAGCGCCACATCGAACTATGCCTTGAATGTTCAGGACAGCGTGTGCACGCTTCCAACTTTACCGTAAACCTGCAGCCCTGCTAAATAAACTGATAATACATCCGTACGCATTTGTGGCGATGCACGTGCCCAAGTAGCAGGCATAAGCGCTTGTGAATGTCTATGATGTTCATAAGCGTCCATACCTAAGGTCAGGGGTGTTTATTTCTGAAAATTGTTGGGGTGGGGTCACCATTGTTAAAACAATGTTTTTTTTCCCGCTTCGTGTGAGATGTCAAAACGAGTACATTAGTATGTCGAAATTAGGTGTGAAAGTGATGTAGCTCAACCCGTCTCTCCGGTCATATCCTCACACACCACCTCGGGGGGAGATGGGTCGATAGGGACACTCTCTAATCTCTAAACTAAGCGTTGGACAAAAACGAAATAATAAGTGTCATCGGAAAGCGCTCGACGAGTAGGGCCAGACACCACCCCCAAAAAATGTCCCAAAAAGTGACGTCACTAGGGGGCCAGGTTTTCACGACTTACATCATGTTTGTGGCTCTGGAGAATTAATTTTGAGGGAGATTTGAAGAACATTTTTCCTTTTCCTTTTCTAACGGGTAGAACGGACCGAAAAGTGTTGTTCGAGGTCAGCTTGCTCCAATAAAAATGCTTACTTTAGCCAGAATCCTCGATTTTAACTTTCATGGGCAAATATATAAAACTAATATGTAATCAAAATCTTCTCAGGACGGTGTATTTTTCTTCTAAGGGGGCGCCTATTCCATTCCGAAATTTGCAACATCCGGTGGGTGGGAACGGAGTAGGGGTGCAATCAAGCCTTCAAGGAGTTGCGCCTTTCCCCGGCCGGAGCGGTGCCACCTTCTACGGGGAGTGGTGGTGGTACACATCCCAGTGTTCCCCCGTATCCGCCCTTGATTTGTATCGGTTGGCATGGTTGGTATTAAGGACTTGGATGCAGGAAGTTTCCTACAATATAGGGGATGGGTGGGGGTGTTGATTCCACTGCAGAGGTGGTGAAATTAGAAACTGTGTCAGGAAGATTTTGATATTGGCAAGACCCAAGCAATGCTGCGGGAAGCTGCTGTGTTGAGAATAACCCCATGAGTCATAGCCCAGCAGGCATGGCTCGAGAACATAGCGTATCTTGTAATGAGATCGACATAATATTGGTGTCCGTAATGACAACATGTAACCTCTGAATTTGGATGCAAATTACGAAGAAGACTTGGGTGTGAGATTCAATGGACCCACCGAATGGAAGCGCTCAGCGCCTAGCTCCAATACTGATTCACCATATATTCACAGGGATGCTGTTCGTCACTGAGATGTCAATCCGAAAAATATTGCGAGGACACAACACTCCATGGTGTTAAGTACGGCTTCCGAGAAACCGGCTGCAAAAAGTGAGCAGGTTATAGTGTTTAGTGGCGTTATACACTAGCTAGACTATAAGGCATCAGGCTTATTTACCAGTAAGGTCATCAAGCTGAATTGTTAAGCCAATGAATCACCAGCAACCATGAGCAAATTAGTTGTTGAAGGGAATTGCATAAAAGCGTGTGTATACATGAAGCGTATTTTCAGTCATATGACAAATACATATACAAACATAATATAAAATGAAAAAAAATGTTGTGGGAATATAAAGTATAGTTATTTAGATCATTGATATGTATAGAGATGGTACGCTTGGTGTTAACTACATCACTATATTGAAGCCTATCTTTCTATTGGATTCATGTTTCCATTGGTGGTTGTAATATTTATACTCAACATCTCTGCGGGAACATATGTGCAAACGTCGGGAATATATGTGCAAAAACAAAATTGTTCGTCCCTTTGCTTCGGGTGTAGCATTATCGTCACTCTGAAGGTATTGCTGATGACACAGAGAGGGGAAGATAAGTAACAGTAATTAGTGTAACAATGGTTGCATCCATCTACTACGCGTATTTACAACAGCTGTGATAAGCTGTGAAGTAGTCTTGTGATTATTCCCTTGTCTTGGACTCAAATAATTGTACCAATATATATATATATATATATATTGAATAATATCTGGACAAATTGTACAATAAGTGTCACATAGGGAGAAACTATGTTTCCACCACAAACCACATCATCAACGTTTCGGCAACAGGCCTTCTCCAGGATGACATAACTGCAAAATAAAACAAACTAAAAAAAACTTGAAGCTCGCAATCGTGCACTTGAATTCTTATGTCCAAAACGTGACACGTATTGCAACCTCTCGCTGGGCTGACGAACGACATAACGACATTGCGAAATACTGCTTCGATGGCGAAAGGCAATACAATACAAAAAACCATGGCTGGATTTCGAGAAAGTCACATCAAATATCATTCACATCATCATGTGAGTGTGTGTGTGTGTGTGTGTGTGTGTGTGTGTGTGTGTGTGTGTGTGTGTGTGTGTGTGTGTGTGTGCGTGCGTGTGCCTGGTGTGTGTTTTGTGTGTGTGTGTGTGTGTGTGTGTGTGTGTGTGTGTGTGTGTGTGTGTGTGTGTGTGTGTGTGTGTGTGTGTGTGTGTGTGTGTGTGTGTGTGTGTGTGAATGTAGGTGTGGAACAAACTTTCTAGCCCAAGTCAGATTCCTGCTGCACCTCCACCACATCGTCCCGAACCAGGTACGCTATCATGCTAGCAAGCTTGACAAATCCAAGTGAATTGTTGATGCACTCCTCGGTATCGATAAATGCGGCCTCAATAGCTTTCCTCCTAAAATTTGTCCTTTAATTGGATTATTTCACAGGCACCATCCCACCGCGGAAGGTGCCCCTCCTTCTCCCCATGAACAACCAGTGCGCTCGGCACCATATGGTACGTAAGGCCAGCCCTGTGTTCCTGGACACGTTGTTGAAGAGAACGTGTACAGGAACGTTGTTCACGTTCACGTTGTTCCACACCTACACACACACAACACACACACACACACACACACACACACACACACACACACACACACACACACACACACACACACACACACACACACACACACACACACACACACACACACACACACACACACACACACACACACACACACACACACACACACACACACACACACACACACACACACACACACACACACACACACACACACACACACACACACACACACACACACACACACACACACACACACACACACACACACACACACACACACTCACATGATGATGTGAATGATATTGGATGTGACTTTCTCGAAAGCCAGCCATGGTTTTTTGTATTGTATTATATTGCCTTTCGCCATCGAAGCAGTATTTCGCAATGTCGTTATGTCGTTCGTCAGCCCAGCGAGAGGTTGCAATACGTGTCACATTTTGGACACAAGAATTCAATTGCATAATTGCGTGCTTTTAAGTTTTTAAATTTGGCAATTATGTCATCCTGAAGAAGGCCTGTAGCTGAAACGTTGATGATGTGCTTTGTGGTAGAAATATAGTTTCTCTCTATGTGCCACTTATTGTATATATATATATATATATATATATATATATATATATATATATATATGCCTTCAGCGTGAAGTGCGTGCAGCCAGTATGACATGCCGATTACTCGGATAATTTTGAAGCATAATCGATCAAGAAGAAGTTAACATGATACAAGGAATCAGTCACTCTGAGCATATGCCTTTATATTATAACTTCTGATTTATTCAAGTTATTTTTGTAATGCTGAACAATTTTAACGCGTACCGAATTATTTCTTTGCTTTAAGGACTGTTCACACCTAGCGTGATCTCGACGCACTGTAGGAATCGACGCAAAGCTAGCGGACAGTTAGCATGGGGCCCAGTGAGTCTGCCGATTCTGCCATTGCGTCGGCCTTGCGTCAGCTGTCTGCCGAGTCCGACAAAACGCTGGCGATTTCCGAGCGGACAAAGTTGGGTTTTCTGAACTTTTTCCGCTCGGCGCACCAGCGGCCTTGACGCAAGGTCGGCAGACTGCTCGGGATAAGCTGCGGTCGCCATATTTGCCGATCTTCGGCGAATTGTGGCCACATCGGCTGTGGTTTTTCAGCTCGTAAGTCGCGACATGTCTTAACATGTGCGTCGGGATTACGCCTAGTCCGTCATTGCGCTGGTCATTTTTTGCGTTCAGATTACGCCAGGTGTGAACAGTCCTTTAGAATGGCGGCCAACGTTTCGGGATGTTGTGGTTTAAGGTCAAGGTCACCTTCAGACCATGACTCTATTAAACCAGCAGCAGTTCTTCCAGTGTTATTGTCATCCTCGTGCTCAGCACACGCTTACCATAACGTCATCCTTTACACCATGTAACATGGTTAAGCTGACACGAGGAGATGTTTATGCTAAGTCAAGCGCAACATGTTATGCCCATGTTGCATGACGTGACGAGATGTTCTTGTTAGACCAGGCACAACATGTTTCGCCTATGTTGCATGACACAAGGAAATGCCCATGTTTGGTCAAGTCGTAAACATTGCAAGTCAAATTTTGCTTGTTTTACCGTCGTTGACTGTGACGTCATTACCTGTGTTGTTGGAAATCAGAAGCCAGATATCTGTGATGTCGGCACATCATGACATCTTGTGTGACGAATTAAGTTTTGACAACTTTGGAGCAGGATGTCTCTCTCCTACATGCATTCTAATTTCATTGCTTACTTTAGCTTACTAGTGGAGGATATGAACAATACTCATTTATAACTTAAACCTGAACAGGTGCTTACTTCTCCACTTTCATTCCATTATTAGTAGCCTGGCCATTTTGATAGTCTTCAAATATCATAGCGAGCATATGTTTTGAAGACTGGTTCACACTTATAAATATTATTCCAACGAATAAAACTTCTGTTGCAGGTGCTACTGGCTGCTAATTTTGATTGGAATGTTGTTCTTGGCAATACGCTCGATCTACGGAGTCGTCAGTACGTACATGAACACTCCGACGTTGGTCAGCATCGACTCTACTGACTTCCCTATCCACAAGATACGGTTCCCAGCGCTCACCGTGTGCAACCTCAACAAGGTCAACGTGAACTTCATACCGCCTGAGCAGGAGAAGGTGTTCGGACGGTGAGAAGCCCGCTCCTCTGATGCATTTCCTGCCGCTCTGATGCATCTCCTGCCGAAATCCACGCTGCATTCTGGCTGCATTTTGTTTCTGTCCTAACATGCTCACTGCTTGTTTCACTGCTCACGGAGGGCCTGGGCTGTGCATAGCGATGGCTATGCAGCCCCTTAGACAGATGCGATGCATGCACAACCTTTTGAATTGGTTGTACAGCCATTGCACTGCATTGTGCATTAAAAAAAATACAGGGGGCATTATTTGTCTTCCTCCATGTTAGTGCTAGAACGATTATCTTCGTTGCAGCTTTGAATACAAGCTGCTGAATAACATGTTTTATATCAACAGCCGGCAATAGCAATAGCCATTGAAAGGGCAAGAACATTAACGCACAAGGGTCAGAGTACGGAACACGTGTAACAATCTACCATTTACGACGGTGTCTCTACAACGGGAAGGTGAGGAGGTCGACTATTTGTATTTCAGTTAGGCAGGAACATGAGAACATGGGAAGAACCGAATCTGAGCTTTCGATCATCTGAGATCAAACTCTTGATCGTAAAAATAAAAACAGAAAGAATCTTGGGGCTCATGAAGCACAAATCAGAATTATTGCGCTAAGTGGAGAGGGGACAGTGACGAGAACAAGAGACAATCATGGTTTTACCACTCTGGTTGAGAAAAGTTCCTGTGCTGCTGGACACTACTTGGAAACTGAATGTTGTGATGTTATATATCCCAGCTGTTTACCTCCCTGCGTTACGTACTCCATCTCCTTCATTATGTGGTCTTGAAATGATAAAAGTGGGTCGAATTGAATTACACAGACACCAAGCACCAATCTCGCTAATCGCTTTTTTTAAATAAAAAACTAACAGCTTGAGCTCAAACGAATTGGGGATGCCTCTTGGTAGTGCCTCGCAGCTGTGGATACTTTACGTCAGTGCCTTAAGTTAGCTTTGTTTGTTGTGTTGGACGTCTTTGCACATACGAGACACGTCTTGAAGGTAGTATTATGTTCTAGCTATGTTTAGATAACAAAGTTTGAAAAGTTCCGCAACGAACATTATCCGATAGAGGAGAAATGTAGTTTTGACACCCTCTCTTATTTGCTCTAGATACCATGCAAATGAGCATCGCTCTCACGTCCTCGGGAGTCAATCGGGGTCGCATCAGTCATAACCTAGTCATTTGCCAGCAGTATTGGTCAGTAGAGCCAAATACCGTGCCAGGTTGCTGTTAACTAGCATAAGCCAGACCAGACCTCGCGTCCGCTGCGCAAGACAACACCAGTGGATGTCAGGAGCTGCGTTAGTAGTTCACGCAACTGCTGGTCCACCACCGGTCCACCACCGGTCCACCACCGGTCTACCACCGGTCCACCACCGGTCCACTACCGGTCCACCACCGGTCCACCACCGGTCCACCACCGGACCACCACCGGTCCACCACCGGTCCATGGTCGATCCACCACCGGTCCATCACCGGTCAACCACCAGTCCACCACCGGTCCACCACCAGCCACCACCGATCCACGACCAGTCCATGGTCGAGTCACCACCGGTCCACCATCGGCCCATCACCGGTCCAGCACCGGTCCACCACCGGTCCACCACCGGTCCATCACCGGTCCACCACCGGTCCATGATCAGTTTTCGTGGCCACCAGGACACTCTACAGCAACTCCACCGAATGGGCCGTGAGGGTGATGGACCTGCTGAAGTTGATGTACTCAGAGGAACCGTGTGAGAGCGATAATGAGTGCGGCGTCCCAGCTAATGTTTCCGATGCGCAGCTCTACTCCACCGAGCAGGTCAAGAGGATCATGCAGCTGGTGGGTGAGAGAGCGCACAAATCGCAAGTCCAGGTGTTCAGAAGTGAAGATGTTTCAATTTGGTTTTTAACACGGGCGAAAGACATAATTATACCCTTAGTGATGCATGTAAACCGTGATTAAATTCAAATGGACATACGTGAGCTGTACAAATTGAGGTTATCTTAGCAACGTTGGGAAGCTTACTAACGAAGGCAATTATAATGATTCAGAGAGTCTTGACTGTTTTATGTTCAGTTGAAACCACAACTACTTTTTCTCCACCACTAGTTGCAAAAATCGTAGCAGCGTATCCAATTTAGGAGGCACATGCCTCTACAAATGAAACCTTCGAGTAAACTTCCAGGCTGTATTTTGAGCTTGAGGCGAACGATCTGCATGAGGCGAATTTTGCTGTGTTTGTGTGCAATGCTGTTTGATCATCCTTGTCAAGCCTATGCAGTTCCATATTGCCGTCCCTGCTATATGCTGCTGTGCTGCTGCCGTTAATTCGCATATTTGTGAGCACAAGCGGTTGTAGCGTGTCATGAACATGTCATGCACGTTCAGAGTATATTGTTTTATCTTTACATTATCGAATATATGCTTTCACGGTAATAATTTCCTTCTAGAAAGTTGCTATTCGTCGATGCTAAGTTAAGGTACTTCGGTAGGCAAGTGTGGCCAGTCACTATCATTATTTATTAAATTCACGGATATGACATATTGCAGTTGGTTACATTACGTACGTGTTCACAGACATCTCCGTCCTGCGACGAAATGATTTCTACCTGCTCCTGGAGAGGGAGCGAGGTGCCGTGCTCAAGTATTTTTATCACGCACCACACAGACTTTGGATACTGCTGCATGTTCAATGTAGATCCGGACAATGAAACGTAAGTCAACAGATGATGCTGGGTTGTGAGATTAGTGCCAATGAGCATCACTGGATTGGCAGTTCTATGCCGAGTAAACTTTTAAATTGTATTATCTCGCAGACACAGTTTTTTTTTGTGGGGGGGGGGGTTCAGGCCTTAGCCAGTAACATGGCACCCTCATGACACAGTATGGTGTGACTGCACGCAGAACGTTTGTCTTTTAGCACGTGAGAATGGAATAGCGTACTTGTGAAATGGATAGAGCAGCCAT
This sequence comes from Imbricaverruca yamaguchii, assembly GCA_034440575.1. NCBI lineage: Eukaryota > Metazoa > Arthropoda > Thecostraca > Neoverrucidae > Imbricaverruca > Imbricaverruca yamaguchii. The sequence continues at coordinate 1,057,273 of JAOTOL010001634.1, forward strand.
CAGAACCCACATAATTTGTGCTCATTTCCGCTCACAAATATCGCAGCACGAGGACACCAAGTTGTCATGCAATTTCTTCATCATTGACGATAAGTCTGAGAAACATCTACAACTAGTGAAATAGCCAATAGTGTGAATTGAGCATTGTCCACAGTTTATAGCCTCACAATATCATCGGCTGGTATGAATCTCTCTATAGTTGTTTTTTTAAGAGAACTGTTATGCAGCATGTTGAAGCACGAATAATTCAGAATATCGAACGAACTTCCTTATGCAGTCAGACATAGTCTCACGAAGTGTGGCGTTAGGTAACACAAATAGCATGCATAGCTCACGCGAAGTTGTGGTGAAGACGAATTATGTCACCTCAGTTTTTTTGGAATTAATTTGCGAACGAAACCATGTAGCGGACCGAAATTCGACAAACGCTTCCCTGCATTCATTCGACCTGTTCTGCAGAGGTCTTGACACCAGATCGTGTCAGGTAACTTGCTTAGAGTAGCTCACATGCGATAACCTGCAAACTCGTCTCACCACTTGATTTTAGAGGACTTCATATTAAAAACCTTTATAAGCCTATACTGACTTTATAAGTCCAACATATTTTTTAACCAATTTCCTGATCATGAACGGCATAGTGTCAACATTTTGTGTACCTGCGGATTTTCGGCAAGATTTCTTCGTACTTTTTAGAGAGTAAACGTGCTTTTGAGAGGCATTATGATGAATGCATGACGACAACAGCCTTATACCTAATCAGCCAGGACTTGGGACTCATGACGTAGTGATCCAGCCGGCTGGCGAGATCCAGCAATGATGCCCAATAAGGTAATCACAAATCAATGGAGATAAACTGATGACGCAATGTGTGGTTCTGCTAAGTAAAGCTTGTTGCCGAATTCAATCGTCTATAATGGTTCCCGAAGCTAAATAAGTCACTTGCTGTCCCATAAGACTGCTTGAGGACTTACAAGGCCACTTGCGTTACCACCAGTTCTTTTTAACTCGAACAATCTTGCAATGCAGCTTCAGATTACACGAGATACCCGCAGACCGGAGTTTTTCAGCTCAGCATCGCGCTTCTTCAGCGAAATCCACGGTTTCCTATGATATCAGAAATTGTCACGATCTGATCTTAGAAGTAGAAGCTTACGTACTTTTACGCATACGTACATTTGCATTTACGTACATTTGCTTACGTACATCTGCCATACGTAAATTTATCCTTACTTACATTTGTCCTAGAATCACTGACTACACCGACACATAACTTCATTTTTTTAATCGCAGATAACATAGTCATTTGGAAAACAGCACAGCTCTTCCTAAAATCCAAGTAAACCATTCAAACAGCTCTAGACTACATAGCAAGGTGGCGCAAAATGTGTGGTTTAATCCAATCTGCAGAAAAAACGGCCAGTGACATACCGTCGCCCTCGCCCCACGCCGACATGTTTATTTCATACCGACAGAATAGTCATCAAACAAGTGAAACGTTTCAAGTTCTTAGGAGTGCAGTTGGACCAAAACATTAGCTTCAACGCACATATCACTAGCATCTCGAGAAGATGCACGCGGCGCGTCAACCTACTCCGTGCACAAGCAGGCACACACTGGGGCAAAGACAGGAAAACACTGCTGTGACTGCAATGCAATATCAGAACCAATCTTAGAATACAACAACGCCATCGTTGCTACCACTTCGCCGACACTGAGCGAAAAATTAGAAATCAACACAACTGCATCAGAGCAGCCATAGAAACCCTCAGCAATACACCTACGGACAGTCTGGCAGTAGACTCAGACGTGCCTGCCCTCCGCTTATGAGGACACGACAGTTGCGCCGCTATCACATTCAAATCAAGTCCATTTAAAACCTCCCGGCAAAGCGACGCTTTCAGCCTGACAGATACGACAGGAGCCGGTTTTGGGGCAAACTCACACTTTAATATTCATATTTCCACGACTCTTTCAGATCTTAACACGCGCCCTGGAGGGCCTCGGAAAATTACAGGGACTGGAGGGGGGGGGGGCGGATTCCGCCCCCTAAGATCTCGGCTCCTACTGAGGCTAGAGTAACGAAATTCACAGGGTGGATGGACACGGTAGTGAACACTACCATGTGCAAATTTCATGACCTTAGGTCGATATCTTCAAGGTCAAATGAGGTCAAAATAGGAAAATTTTATGGTTTGCGTGGCTTCGCTTGTCATTGTTATGGATCGCTGTAATTGCGTTTAAATGCTCCAAAATTGGCATTAATGATGTTTTTGACATTACTAATGAAGCAATACAGATGCCAGATCCGCCATTTGACCTCAGGTTACCTATGTAGGAGCACTTTATCAGGTCGTTATCTACTCCAGTTACCGGAACCGAGCTGCCCACCCGACTGCTCCGTTGGGCGGTTCGGCACAATCGGCTTCGCAAAGAAAGGAGTGAAATACATGAATAAAGTATGGAAACGCTTAGGCACACAATGACAGACAGTATATTTCGGGATGTGTAGGGAGTAACATGTAAAGTGACACCAATCGCATGACAGTCATTTGCATTTTTGACAACATTCCAGTTGACCAACTTTGTTTCTATTAGCCTGTCATGAACTTGACCTGACTTGACCTCGGCGACCTAACATGCCTTTTAAATTAGATAGCATAACAAAATGCATGAAACAAGTCGCCAATGTTGCCAAGAACAGTTCCCTTTTGCCAATATACGGGAAGCGCAACCTGCGACGATTTTTGTGGTCTGGCGCTGCAAATTGTTTTTACCCTAACTTGAAAAGTTCTCGGCAGATTTTCATTGTTCTTACTTTAAGCAATGTGCCGGTCATTTCCAAGTAGGTACGCAAAACATAGCGTATATCGGCCGGTACGATATGGAGTTATCGTATATTATGTACGAAGAATCGGAGGTGTGGGCGGATTTCGCCATCCCCCCCAGGGCGTGCGTTAACCTGTCATAAACTTGACCGGACTTGACCTCGATGGCCTGACATGACTTCGAAACAATATAGCATAATAATGTACACCAAGCAGATCGCTAGTTTTGCCAAGAGCACTTCCTTTTTGCCAATATACGGGAAGCGCATCAGTGCCGATATTTGTGATCTGGCGCTGATAAAATTTGTTGACTTTAGCAACCCCTAACTGGGAAATCTTTCGGTCGACTTTCATTTTTCTTACTTTAAACAACGTGCCGGTCATTTATAAGCAGGTACACAAACAATGGCGCATATCGGCCGGTAACATCTGGAGTTACCTAAGAAAAACCGGAGGGGTGGGCGGGTTTCGCCCCCCCTCCAGGGCGCGTGTTAACCTCACAATGCTAGCCACTGAAACTAGACCGTCCACTAGGCTATTCAAGACCACGGTCAACAAATGTAAAATACTTGCTCTAGGATAAAAAAATGGGATATCACACCGGATGAAATTATTGGCACCTTCAACAAATTTGCCTATCTAAGGAATCATAAAGCACTCATATTCATGGATTGGTTAACGCGAGCTCAAAGCAAGCATGAGTATCTGCACCAGGCTTTATGCCTCCAAAACGTCTACCGGATAACTTTTCCATCTTCACCGCTGAAACAGTAGCCACACTAGCCGCTATCTCCATTCTGAAGAGGCGCAAAACGAGAAACGTAGTGGTTTGGACAGATTCTAAATAAGTCTTTCAGTTAATTACCAGCACACACAGCTGCCCACATATAGTCATTTATTGAAACCAACAAGCTGGGGCCGGCATGTAAACAACCTTCCCTTACTCTGAATTTCTGCCCACCTTAACTTTCAACACTCGTACAATACTATGTGAAGGAAATATGCGCTCATTTCCGCCAGAGGGAGCAACGGAACTTCGAAGACGCAAGATTCAGAAAAACGACAGACGACAGCGTGGCAATGGCCACAGAGGCGGGGTGAGGGATTAAAGAGTGTGGTGCTGTGAACATTTTGGCTGCCCATTGTTTCCACGTGCGCGATAATTTACTGCTTTACGCAGTTAATTTTCTTCTTTTTAGTTGCCAAAGGAGTACGGTACGACAAGACTGATACAAAGCACTGGTATTGGTCTGCAAAAGTAGCATGATATGAACCGACCGCTCGGAGTAACGGCAGACAATACAAATTCATCGAATAACCTGCGGTTAATTTTTTTGGTAAGCTGAAACAAAGTGCGACCGATGTTTGAACTGACAGAGGAAAAAAGGAAGAAATATTGGCAGCATTACCAAGGTTTATATGTAGTGTTCCAATGTAAATACTTTAGACTCTGTTATGCAAATTTCATGCTGATGGGTATTGTTTCTGACTTATATATCAATAGACATGCCAAAGAAAATTAGTGGCCAACAATTGCATGTGCTAACAACCGGCATACAAAACGAAGTACGAATTTTGCTGCTGTCACGTCAAGGTACTTCTAACGTGCGCCGTCACGTAAGTGTTCCAGGAATAAATTACTGGCAAAGTCATACAGAAAGAAAATTTGGCTGCGTGGTCCACCGATCCCTTTGTTGTAGACACTAAAACGTATGATTTTCTGCTTGAACTGTGTTTGTGTTTTACTCTTCTTGCCTAATATGATAATGGATCCGATTAAGCTTCCGAAATCCAACGGAAAGCATGGCGATCGAAATAGGCTGTAATTGCGATATGCCGTATGAAAAAGTGGCTATATTTCAGTACCTTTAAACGACTCTTCACGGGTCCGGGGGACAAGAATGGGTTGACTCTCATGCTGGACGCCAAACGATATGAATACTTCCAGTCTCAGTTCCTGTCAGTCGGATTCAAGGTTAGTGCCAAAGCTAATTGCAGATGAAGCTAAGTACGAAATGAAAGACCCTCCAACTACCCTTGTAAGTAACCATGCTAGTTTGTGTCCTCGTTATTTTTTGCCGAAAGGCAACATGTGTAGCATGCCAAAGGCACATGTGTGCTAGTCAGCTGTTGCCGTTCTCACGTCAGCGAGCACTGCACATATCATTTGTCAACCGACGCGCGAAGTTGAGCCCTCGCTATTATCGAGCAATGTGACGCCTACGTCACCAGTTCACCTACACATACCTGAGAGGTGTGCGTGGGAGCGACTGTGACCATTTGTTCCTTATACATTGATGTATAGTTCTGAATGTTATGATTCAGATCCCGTCGGATATATTTGTGGGACTGATTCGTTATGTGTACTGACTGATGTATAAATAAACAGCAGGAGAAGTATTAGCTACCCATTGCATTTCGATGCACTTTTTACACATCTTGTCAAGTTCCTGAATTATTTCCTTATCATCATTCTGGTCCTTTTTATCAAAACCGTCGGTCAAAACTTATTTATTGATGGGTTATTTGTGGGTTTGTAGGAGAGAAACAGCTCCAAGTCTGGCGCGCACGCTCCGAGAGCCTGACCTTCCCAAGGTCGCCAAAGTTGGTGTTGACGCAAGTCTTGCCCCAGGTGCTGGTGCACGGGACTCACGAAGAGCCGGAGGTGCGCGAGAGGGGCATGGCTATCCAGCCCGGCAGGGAGATATTCGTAGCTGTCACTGCCGAGGAAACCTTCACTACAGGTGAGGGAAACCTTCCCTACCGGCGAGAAAAGCCTTCGCTGCGGCCACCTCAGCGCAGCTCTCTGACATTCGGGTGAGACGACTCCTGACAGAGTGGTCAGAGGACATCGGCTCTCGGAGGTAGGGCATGAGGTGGTTGTAAAATGATGCTCATGCAGATTTGTATTAATTTATTATGCATAAAGGCAGCAGAATTCACATGCGTTCAACAGCCACGGAGACTCGAATGTTTCGTCACGCGAGCGCAGCAGGGATGATGACAACTCATGGCTTCACGAAATTTGGCGTGCTAAGGTGGCCAAACAAAGACAACCAGGTGACATGGTCGTTAATAAACAAGACGGTGCACATTTTGACCACATGTCAATAGGAAACCTGCTTAAGTGCACCTTACCCTTGTAATCATGCCATAAAGTCATGACAGTAAAACAGCTTGCTTGAGTGTTTCCAGATATTTTGCAAGCCAGGAATGATGGTCCGATGAAGGAAAAACTTCCGTATATCTTGGTTGTCTCATAACAAGTCCTTGGTCTACTTGCCCTTCTCGGTGAACGGGTGACATCCCATGACCCCTAATCACATGATATTGTCAATATAAATTTTGTTCAAATTGAACAGCATGACGGTTACTGGAATCAATTTAATCACCCATTCATTATGAGTACCGGCTAGCTTCCATGAGGAAAATTCCATAGTGCGCTAGCCGCTATGAACTTTTCAGGTTACCCGATTAATCCTAGCATCACCATCGGTATATTCGAGGTCAAGCATATTTTATATGCAGAAGTTTGTTTTTCCTTCATTTTTATATTATTTGTATCCAAGTGTGGCTGTATTACATGTGTAGATGTTATTTAAACCAGGGTGGATGAGTGTGGATTAAATATCGGTCCAGGATGATTTTGACCCTACATGACCTCGGCATGTAGATCATTCAACATCGCTAGCTATTCCATTGTCGCTAGTACGTGATGTGGTAAGGATGTGTTCCACTTGGCCCAAAGCTGACCTTCTCGAGGTCACGTGTGGGGTTGACGTGGCCTGGGATGACCGTGGCCTAAATACAATAAAAAGAGATCAGAGTTGGCCATAGAACTCTGGCTGAGCTGCCATGTTGCGACACCATAGCATTAGTGCGACCGTACAAGTATGTTTCCACAAAAATGCACCAAAAGACATAGATGTCACATTGTTAAATTGATTTAAGGGAGGGAAAAGATGTTCAATACCATTTTTATCCGGAGAGGGGTGCAATCGACAAAAAAAACTCGTGGAGGGAGGGGAGGAGGGAGGGGGTGCTCTGGAGGGTTCTGGGAGGGCACCTCCATAGACTCAATGGTTAGCGCGTGGTCGGATTGATGGGGGGGGGAGCAAATCAATGATTGGGGTGGGAACGAATGATTAGGGGACTCGTTGTTACCCCTGGCACATCCGAAGTGACACCCCGTCAAAAGATCAATAAGAGCACCATTATCAACAATGGAGGTGGTGACTGTAACCTCGGGGTGGAGGCATTGTTCCGTTTCCTCAACTGATACGAGTTTTCACAACACCATTCACTTACCCTACCTCTTGCCATGGATGCGTTCGTGATATTCCTGAATAGCGTAAGTGGAACTGCGGTGCAACTGAAGTACTCACTGGATAAATGAGTTCATCAACATCATAATAGGTATCACCACTGGGCCAACGCGTATGGACTTTGTTTCTTGTTCCATTTTCAGACCTGAAGGGAACGCAAACCTCACCAACATACACACAGAACAGCACATGTGTTCATTTCTGTCACACGATCACTGATTTATCCCTTCTTTTGATGGAATGCTTAAAATGCTCTCTTTCCGTTGTAATTGCTACCAATGGAATAGTTTTATTTTTATTGTTGTGCCTAAATTTATCCTATAATTTTACTTCCAGCGGATTCATTGTCATGCCATGGTATTGGCTAGTTTAGAAAGCAGGATGGCATGGCGTAAGCACACTTCCCTTTTAAAGCAAAGCCGTTCATTGTTTTAGCTCTTAGCTTAAATACATGACATCAGCATGAAACAGTTTTGACGTGTGAGTCGATTATATTGGCTATGCATTTGGTTGGCTATGCATATGCATGCAGGCTATATATGACACTATGTGTCATATAGTAACATAGTGGTGTACCACAGTGCTCGTGGAATTTTTAAAAACATTTTCTAGGTGTGCAATTTATAAGTGATGACATCCTATTTAGCATATCTTCTAAGTACACACACACACACACTCGCGCTGCACACACCAATACTGATACTGCAACAATTATCCCTCTTCTGATATTCAGAGCTGGCCGAGATCACGTTCACGCCTGTGCAGAGGAACTGCTTCAAGGAGCATGAGGTGAACCTGCAGTTTGGTGACACATCAGCCTACACACTGTCAAATTGTCTGCTGAGCCACAAAGCCGAAGCGCTCTTCGCACATTGCGGCTGCGTTGCCTACTACATGCCAGGTGAGCGGCAGTTTAATCTATCCTTCATACTGTCTAATTTGCAATTGGTTACATTTTAATATAATGATGTTTTGTATGTTGATTGAGCTCAGAAGAAATTTCCCCTGTGTTCCTTTGGATGTCTCAATAAATAACCATTCAAAATTATTTTCCCCTCCACATCCTGCATATCAGAAGCGAGATCTTCAATCAGACATTATCAAAACTGATCCTAATCCCAATCTCTACTATTTTCGATATCGCACTTTTACCCTGTGCTTAAACTGGACTGCAGTTGAGTGCACTGTGTTCATAATGCAGTATAAATAAGTATATTGGAGCTGGAGCTGGACTGACACAGGTACCAGGGGTATGGGTTCCCATTCAGTTAGAAGGCCTTCAGCACCCTCCCACAACTTGTAGCTCAACCCCTCCAACTTGGCAATCGGCCCCATCCCCACATTTGAAAGTCAAACCCACGAAAAATGCAAGCAATGCTGCATACATGTCGAGCACGACATATTAATCGTGTTCAACCTAGGTAGGTGTAACATTGCCCAAAAGGTCTAATGAGTGGTGATGATATTATCGCAATTTTTCTAAGTATTCTTTAGTATTGGTGGTGATCAGAGGTGCACAAAACATTAAGAATGTCACTTACAAGCATTGAAATCCATAAATCTATCACATTTCGAAATCGCAATCGAACCCTATCAACTGTCACTGCGTATCTGTGACAGGCTGCTGCGCCATGGTTCAGCCTAATGGAGCTGTATGCTTGCAGCCGATATTGTGCACCGGGTTCTGTCCCAAAAGAATCAGCACTGCCAAATGTCCTGTTCATAAATTGCAGTGCTGTTCATAAATTGCAGTGATAACTTACCGGAATATAAGCGAATAGTTTGTGAAACAATGAAGAATAAATTGTACGTGAAACATTTTTGTGTTAAAATGTCTTTCCTGAAGTAATGTACCTTCTTTACGTGGTAAATACCTTTCCTTCTTCGAATAATGATAATCTGTCACAACAGCGGCACAGTTTCAGACAATATCAGTCACCGACGCTGGTAGGCGAGTTGGCAGGTTTGTGCACCTCTGGTCGTAATCATCCTCGTTGATAAATTGGAATAGCACAAGCTATCCTATCTTATTGTATTTGTATTTTCAAATCGATGATCATACTTCGCATTGATCGCAATGTGGAGTTTGCTAAGATGGTTGCATGTTGTTTCTTTCGTACTGTTTCCAATCCGTTTTGATCGACGAAATTTTGAAGTAGCATGCCTAAATAGCATAAACACAATACTGAAATTAGGCACAATGCGAAGCGAAAGGGAAAGCAGTCGAGTTTTGGCACTAAGTGGATGCTCAGTGTTCGGTAGTAGTATTTAGATTAACCATTCCCTGATTATGATGTCTCTGGACAGGGGAAGCTCATGGAAAACTGGAAAAAGGAAAGTAATATCTTTTTTCTTAAGATGACAAAATAAAGTGGCACAAATCCAGCGAGATATTTATATTTGGGGGTACATCAGGTTCAGCGACCCAGAGCTGAGCCACTTTCCCCTCCCCCTACTGTTCTTGCGATCCTACATCCCTGCATGGTGCATTCATACACTTGGATATTCATGCCCAAGTAGCTGTTGAGTGATTACTTAACTAGTCGCGTTCGCCACACAATGGGCGTTGACATACCGAACATGCTTGACCTACAGTACCATTCACCATTCTCTCACTCATCTCACGAAAAGTGGTTCAAAGTTTGCCGGGCGAATGAACAGTAGCGTACGCTGGTGGACCGTATCACTATGGCAAGCCATGACAACATTGTATAGTTCCCAGCACCTATCCGTCTTCACCACTTATTTTTTGCTTTCCACATTCCCACTTCGGGATTCATGTATTACAGCATATGACGTTTAATGTGCGTATACTACGCAGCAATTCACACTCGTGACAAATGTGTCTAGATCGCCGGGTGTACGAAATGTTTCTTGTTAACTTCCGATTGGTACGATTTCCTGGGCACGCCGCAGAGCAGGTGGCCGCTCAGCTGGTCCTCCCTTTGACCACGTTCGATGTTACAGGTATTGGCGAAATCTGCCACGAGAAGACTATTCCCTGCCTCCGGAATTTTCTTCGTGAGTGGAGTTCGGCTTTCACTTTTGATCGATGCCAGCATGCTCACCTGGTGTAGCGCCTTGTCAGAGAAGGGACACTACACTGGAAAGCTGGCAGCTACTACAGCGTTTGCGGTGTTAACTAAACTGCTGCGCATGCCCTTCAATAGTGCACGGCACGTCATTAGATGCTAGCAATAACGGACCCTGTCCAGTAATAATTTCAGGAATGGAATTGCTTCACCAACGGTAGTATGAAAACTTGAAGTTTTCCGCTATGTTATCCTAGTGTTTCCTCTTTTCTGAACATTTTGTTTCCAGGAATTTGGTCCCCAATCTTCAGCGCAAAGCTTTGCTCAGAGGTAAAAAGGCGTCTTGACTGTCCCAAATACAAATTTATTGGCTCACCGCTGTTCATCACTGGTGAAACAAAAAATTGGTGGCCCTATTCTATTTGGGAAATAAGACTAGTTCATTTTTGTGAATATCGCTGTCTAGTGACGAAATATTTCCCATACAATTATAAAGCCACCGTGAAATATATAAAAGCTATGGAATAAATGACACTAGCATTTTGCATTGCAAACAAGCATCCGCTCCGTCATAGGGGGGGGGGGGGGATAGATCCCCTTCAACCGTCAGTTTTGGGGATTATACCCCCAATAATTGTTTGGCGTATGGCTCAATATTTACACATGGGAAGTGTATGCTGCAACTAATATGGTGGAAAAGTTCCTTCATGTGAAAAGCTCCTTCCTTCGTTCTGTTCGATACGCCAGCAAATGGTAGCCTTGTTGATACCCAAGCATGATATGGATCGAAGCAGGTATACCAGGCTTTGTCGCCAGGTTCGGACGTATTTGAAAAGATTGTCGTCAACGTAGCCTTAGGCGAATCAGAGGAGGAGGAGGAGGAGGAACAGAGGCGACTCTCATATTGTCAAACATGACATCACTTCTCTGTCTTTGATCGGTCAAATGTTGCGCTGGCAGTGTAGACGACCACACTGTCAACTTGGTAGGAACACAGTTCATGGTTTACGTGACTTGTGTAAACAGCCGTTTGCCCTACACTGATCAGGGGCATCATCCCATCAGCCGACATAGGTCGGTCAGTCTCCAGTGTAGTCACAATCTACCGGTTACCAGAATATCCTTCTTCTGCTCTACTCGAAACCTGTTTGGTTAGTTTTCGTAGACAGGTATGGGACCGTGCATGTTCTGGCGCGGGGGCCCACTATCCAGCAGCATCCAAACGTTGTCTGCTTCTGCCCGACTTGTTACTGAAAGATCACCAGTAAACAATACATGATCATGCAAATTATATTTTTAGAAGCTGAGGGATAGGGCTACATGCTACCGTTAACTGCATCTCTCAATATAGTGGAGAACGAAAGTTCGACGGAGGACCAACTTTGCCGATGCATACGCGTGAATACATGCGGTGAGTACCGGTGACGTCACAACGGAACTGGGAGGGACTTATAAGCATTCCTTCTATTTTGCTGGACGCCTTAGTATTGACGTACGGTCACCCGCAAATTGCGACCTGCATGCACACACGCGCAGTGCCTTATGAAGTCCGGGAGATCCGTAGCTGGACATCCACAGATTCTTCCATAAGACGGTATTCGTGTTCTGCAATGCTACGTACCAAACGCCAAAAAGACACGTTATGGCATAAAGCTCTAATGAAGGCAAATCGCCGCCGTCGGAGCATGCATGCCTCCATAGAGAATTGAGTGAAAATGTTTGTCTTAACCCTCCTGTTGTTCACTGCATAATTTTTTTTCCGATCCCCACTTAGTTTCATATGCACAGAAACATTGTCATTACGTAAAAATGTCTTTTTTGTGGTAATGGCATTAGTACTTATCTTGCCAAATTGCAATCTTTTCAAATAACCCGGCTCTTTATCATATAGCTGTTTAGCATAAAAATGCATAGGTGTCAGGATTGCTCTCTGGAAACAATCAAGACACCCGAAAATGATCAATTGTAAACCCATACCAATATGGTCCACTGGTGAAATCTCGTGCCATTGAAACTAGACTGTGGCTCATGTGTTTGAGGTCAGCTGTAGATTGACCAGAAATAACATATGCATACATACAAGAGTATCGTGAAACAGCGACACATTAACACGACACCCATGGACACATATATACTTATTAGTACCTATTGGGTATTTTACTGGGTGTGTTTCCATAGCAATATCTAGTGCCTTCGCCTTTTGCATGGCTAAAAACCTCACATACATATCCATCGTTACACGCGTACGTCCAGGGGCAGATATCTGCCCCCTGTGGTTTTTCCCAATTTGCCGCCATACTAATTGGGTTAGCGAGGCCAAACTTCGCATAGCTGCTTATTGGTCTTTTCCGCATATCCTCATACATTTGTAACCCTGGGTCAGGTCAGGGCACCAGGTCAGGCGAAGTGACTCAACATCTGTCGGAGTTCTAGGTGGCATAACTTCAACAATAATTGGGCAATTGATTTCAAACTTATAACACGTCATGATATCATCAGGGATCATAACATACATATCGTTTTTTTCGTAGCATTGACCTGAGGTCAGGTCGCGGCCATGGCTTCCCCCATTGTAGAGCTATAGTAAAATATACAATTTTTCCTGGTTGCATATTTGCTCTGGGAATGACATCACAACGGCTGTGGCGTTTACTTGGAAGCTATACTCAATGCTACCGCTGACATTTTTGCTCAGTGACCTCACCAAGGTCATCTAAGGTCACCTGAGACCACTGGCACATTTCTGCGCATCACATCGCATTGCATTGAGCTAGAAGGCTGAAATTACCGTCATTGTGCTTGTATCGCCAAGGCGTGTCGATTGATATACTACATGCCCTCCCTAGGCTACTTTATGACCTTGACCTGAGGTCATAGTTTCGGTTGACCTGACTTTAAATCACACCGCCTATTGTCGGTAGCACATTTCAAGGAATGTCGAATAGCGTTCGCCGTTTGTTTCTATATGTTGTAGGTCCTGAGATATGTGTCAATATCTGAGTCCCACACGATCTGGTCGAATTTGACCTATGATAACCCATTGACCTGAATATTGACCTGAGCGAAAAATGACCGAAGAATTTTCGATAGAACCTGTCACCAGCTATTAAGCGCCGTTTTCCGTTTGTCGCTAGCTAGTGGAGTTTTAGAGATCTTAGGGGACAGTCATCTGCCCCCCGGACATGCGAAGTTGGCGCGGATCGCCGGAAGTGTGAGTGTTAAGGTGTTGAATGGAACGAACGACAATGCATGGAAAATAACCTGCACGTTAAGATGAGATAGGAACATGTAGAACGAAACGCGATCATACCAATATGAAGTTTACTTGTCCACCCAATGTCGCTCGAACTAATTAAATTACATTCCGGTTCAGAAGGGGTTTTCTGTGATGTCGCGTTCGTCAAAGAAGGCTGCACAATGCTAGTGCCACCACATGCCATACAATAAACCAGCCCTTGTCAAAGGCTTCGACCCAAACACATGTTGTCTGATAATGGCCCACCACTCGCAGGCTGCCACCACGTGTTCCCCGGTGATGGACATCTCAGCGTTTACTCTCTCAGTCGTCGCCGGATCGCTCGCAACTTGCGCAGCGGCGACGCTGATAATACGTCCGCCGCCAGTCACTTCGCAGCGGCTTCTGACAGCCTGTCCACCGCCCAGCACTTGGATGTGACGTGAGGGCAGTCTGCACATGCATGGCTAATGATGTGTCGTCCGCTAGCACTGCCCAGTATTGCCAGTGCATAACCGGCACGGCCAGAGACGCAGTTGGAAGTCGCACCAGAGGTCGAAGATCAGGGCGGAGACCAAGCGTCACGTGAGCTGTAGCTCACCGAGGTGGGACCGGCCGACGGTAGACATTGCTCAACCGCAATCCAACATAAGGCAGTATGCAGGCCTATGCTACTTCTCCTCCTTCTCCTCTTCAGCTAGGTAGGAGACACAGCCAAGGATGGCTAGTAGCAGAACTGTTGATGTCTGCAAAAGCTGGTCAAATCGCGCCGGTCCTCAACAGGGCTGCGGCCGATATGGAATCTTGCAAATTGTAGAGTTGCTTGGAATCTCATTTTGTGGACTCTCCAATTGGCTACCCCTTCTTTGAGGATAATTCTCATGAACAATAGATGCGAAAGACACCGGGAATGAGGAAGCTGGACCGTGACTTGGCCACAAAGCCAAAATATAACATTGACGCTTTTGCGTACATATTTAAGTACATACACCCGGAATTGCTCGCGTCGCTTTGATACCATGGACAGTACTGCTTTTGCACCATACTCCCCACTGTAGAGCACGCGGTAACACTCCTACGAAACACGGGCTCTACTGAGAAGCACATCTGACCATAATTAGAGCGATGCCCGAGAGAAGCCAGCCAGCACTGCATTGACGCCGCTTACAGTCGCGACCAGCGACCTCACTGACCGCGGCCCAACCCACAGACTTGCTGGCGCAGGACTTCGATCTGTCCACCCACTTCTGGGACCAGTGTCTGCCTTCGTGCGACGAGATCAAGTACTCGACCGAACTGTCCACCTCCGAGTTCCCCAGTCGAGAGCTGATCAGCAACAAGGCCTTCGAGAAAATCTTCTACACGATCATCGCGAAGATGTGTCTGGCTCCAGAACGGCACAGGCAGCATGACTGGGTGCGACTTATGGACTATGCTGCCATCTGACACGCGACGTCTTGTCACGCGCACTCTCTGAGCAGGAATGAAACACCCTAGGCAATCGTAAGGCTGCCAGAACTGGACTTGGTCTATTATGTCAGCAGATGCACCTCAGCATAGTTTAATGTTGACTTCCTTCCCTTAGAATCATTTCTAAATGAGTCAATGCAAATCAATTCAGACGTGAGTGTCACCTTGTCGAGAGCAAATCCAAGCATGTAAATGGACGAACGACAAGAAATTTCCTGGACGTTCATATTAATGCATTTCACATCTTAAATCGTCATGGGAAGAATGGCATTAATAATTTTCAGCTGCAGAAAATGCTTCACAGCCACCGTTGATGCTCGTGTGATATATTCGACCGTTGTTTGCTTATTAGACAGCTGAAATGAACAACATAGACTTGCCCATAGCGTAATATTAGTTGCTTTTTGAATGGAATATCACAGATTTACTGAAGCTGGAGCTGGATGTTGCAGACCGGATGTACGATATTTCCGTAGCACGGTGCTCTCGTATTGACCCAGGGATGGGTACACTTTACCGCCAATCAGCCCTGCACGGCGGGTCGGTCTCTCTCTCTCTCTTCCTCTTTCTTTTAGAGAGAGCGAGAGCGAGAGCGAGAGCGAGAGCGAGAGCGAGAGCGAGAGCGAGAGCGAGAGAGAGAGAGAGAGAGAGAGAGAGAGAGAGAGAGAGAGAGAGAGAGAGAGAGTGAGAGAGAGAGAGAGACAGAGACAGAGACAGACAGAGAGCCAGTAACGCGGAGCCCGTCGACATCTGACAGGACGTATGTGACGGCCATTTCAGGCGGCCGTGACGGACAGAAGCTGTCAGTTGGTGCGGACGGGCCACTATCGCCACCTGATGACCAACGCAACGGTGGCCGGCAAACTCTACTCGCTGGCCGTGGTCTACGCTCAGTGAGATACACTGTTGGCTCCCACACCAGCGTCAAAACACTGACCGCCCCTACCAGCTTTGGGTCGATTATGAATTGATTGTTATAAGTGTTGCTGGTGTCCAAGCCAATATTGTGTATTGTCACGACAATGTACTGCTTAGGGAATTTGAGTTGCGATCAGAGGCGCAGCCAAGCGGGCCCGGAGTCCCGCCCTCCACTAAGCAACCAAAAATATAATATATGAAACAAAAGTGTTAGGTTCTGACCATGCAAAAGCCGACATTTTCAGCTAGCTCCGCGCCCCAAAGGCGGTCTCTATTTCGTTACATTTTTTCCCGTCGGCCCCTTTAGGAAAATCCCTACCGCGCCACTGGTTGTGATTTTGCCTGCTTCCCATGGCCCATGCATGGTGTGTCTGGAACATGGATGGACAGTACCGCATTGGCATTCCATCCCAGGCATAACTGAGGGCTTCCTACCACTCTGGACGGTCCTATGCCCCTCTAATGTTCAGCTGAGCCCTTTCAATATTCACATGGAACCCTCCGAGTTATGGGTGTGGGAGAGACCTGGAAGTTGGGGAGGGGACAAGCCGATTCTAGGCCAATTCATTTGACGTCAATAACATGGGATTAATTGCTATAATTAGATAAAATTGAAGGGAAGGGTGTGGATGGGGATGTCTACACGGCCCCCTCTACAGCGACTACACCCATGCTCCAGGCCGCCCGGTCAGTCCATCCATGGCCCTTTGACTTCGTAGGGGTTATGATTGGCGATTCGTCCTAATAATTCTCGCACTTTCTAGTCGTTTGGCGAATTCGCTTCCGATGGGTACACGTGACAACAAGTGCACCCCACTCACGTCAAACTCCGAAGTCCGAGATGATGGGCTTCCCTACTAGCGGACAGTAATCCACCGCTTTCCTGTATTGTTTCCAGGCAAAACATGGCGAAAATGCACGTCTACTTCAAGGCCAGCTCCGGCACCCGCTTCAAACGCGACGTTCTCTACACCAACGACCAATTCATCGGTTAGTGGTGACGTAGGACAGCCTGACATTCGACATTCATCAGCCGAGCATGGAAACTAGTCAGAAATGTTGCCTGTAATGGGCCTCTGTCCAGCATCATAACCACGAGATATTAAAGCATTGGAACAGCGCGACGAGGCTGGGCGTGGCTCAACAGAAAATCATTGCTGAAGAAAATTTCCCGAGTGTCAGATTATAAATCCACACAAGAGAATGCGTGTTGTTGAATGAAAGGAAAGCTCCTGGATGTCTCGCAAATCAGTGCAGAGGAAGTCTCGCCAGTGAATTTTGGACCCTCCAATATCGTTTGGCAGCCGGCGACGTCACATAGGCTGGGTAATTGGGTCATCCCGTAATCAGTCCAGCCCAACTCCCGTGCTTTCCACACACCATGCGGTGTCTAAAAACAAAAAGGGACAAAATCGGATTCATCTGAAAGATTGAAGTATCTTTGCGACAAATATGAATCTTGTTTTTCCTAAAGCCAGCATATTTTAATTGGACCACGTTGACATTATCAAATAGAGCGCCGCACACATCGCACGGTGCTACAGGTATGAGCAGCGCGACGAGACAGATCACCTAGGGATCACGGTTAGCAAAGAGGGACATGAACAAATGGCGGTCAACTGCTGCAACATGTTTAGTCCATGACTGGGCACTGTCTAACTCATGTCAGCGGCGCACCGAAAGGGGAGAAAAAGGGGAAATTGCTTCTCCCTCCGAGGGGTGGGGTGGGGGAGGCCTCAAAAAGTCGCGTCGGGGGCACGGAAAACCACGCTGGGGATGCCAGTACATCGCACGGAGCCATACGATGGTGCAGACGCCACACAAAGGTGAAGCCTACCATAAAAACGAAAAGACCATACTCCGAATATAATTGTGGGGCCGTAAAAATTGCGACAAACGCCCCTCCCCCAAACAAAAATTCATCGGGTCTAGAAAAAAACATTGACGGGTCGCGAAGACCATGTTGGATCACCGAAAAATCTGGAAAAGGGCCCAACAAATCGCGTTGAGACACCGAAGTTCGGATTTAAGGCACAGAAAATCTAACCGAAGCCACAAAATCCACATCTTAAGAGAGATATTATATATATATATATATATATATATATATATATATATATATATATATATGTATATATAAGTATATATATATATGTATATATATATATGTATATGTATATATATGTATATATATATATGTATATATATATATATACATATATACATACGCCACTGGCACGTGCTTTGTCGAAAGTGTAGCCGTGGTGACCCCACTGGCGGATGCGATTACCACCAGCAATCCATCTCCTTTTGCCTACTGCATGGCCGTATCGTGTCCTACCTTTCATAAAGACATAAAGACATAAAAGATTAGTGCAACTATGAGCCACAAGTGCCCTTCTTGGTTGCACTCTGTACACTGAACCAGTTGCCCACCAAATCTGTCAATCAGCCCTCCCTGTAATACTGAAAAGCAAGCCCTCTATTCTTATAATGATTGTCTATGCTGTTTTTAAAGATGTTCAATGTGCTGCTACTGAAGATGTTTTCTGCCAGCTGGTTCCAGTGTTCCATTACCCTGTTGGTGAAGAAAGTTTGCCTTAACCTTGTTCTGCTGTGGTTAACTTTAATTTTGAATTTATGACCTCTAATTGCATCATTTCTGTTAAATTCAAACATTTCCCCAAGGTATCCCCTCTCCAGACCATTGACAAATTTAAAGACCTCGATGAGATCTCCTCTCAGCCTTCTATATCTAAGTGAAAGCATATTCAATTTCTTCAATCTTTCCTCATATGCCAGGTTGCTTATGCCATTAACCATTTTTGTAGCCCTCTTTTGTACTCTCTCTAAAAGCCAACAATCTTTTTATAGCTAGGAGACCAAGCTTGGATGCAGTATTGCAAATGTGGCCTGACGTATGCACAGTAAAGCTTCCTGATCACTTCCTCACTTCTGTATGATACATTCCTATTTATTGCCCCGAGCATTCCAGTGCCTTCTTCCTGGCTTCCTTGGTCTGTTCTGATGCCCCCATTTTTGTGTTTAGAATAACACCTAAATCCTTCTCCTGTTGAGTCACTGATAGCACTTGGCCACCCATGAAGTATGGAGCCTTCATATGCTGCTTACCTACATGCATGATTTTGCACTTATCAAAGTTAAATTTCATTTGCCATTCTTCGAACCACTTCACAAGTTCGTCTAAGTCTTTTGCAGCGAGATATGTTCATCCTGACCTGTTATTGCCCTAAAGACCTTCAAATCATCCGCAAATTTCAAAACTTTACTGCTTAGGCCACTTTCAATGTTATTTACAAATATAATGAACAGTAATGGCCCTAGTACTGACCCCTGGGGGACTCCACTAAGAACATTTTGCCATGATGACTTTGTACCATTTAGCATCACTCTTTGCTGTCTATCTGAAAGCCACCACTCTATCCATTTTAAGATGCTACCTGCAATACCATGGGACCGAAGCTGTATCATTAACCGTTTATGGGGTACCTTGTCAAAGGCCTTACTAAAGTCAAGATATGCTACATCAACCTGATTTCCCTGATCAAATTGTTCTGTGGCGAAGTTCAAAAAGTCCAAGAGGTTTGTGAGACACGATCGTCCTTTTCTAAACCCATGTTGAGTATCTTGAATCAATCTGCTACCTTCCAGATAACTAACTATTCTATCCTTGATAATTGATTCGAGTACCTTGCATACTAGGGATGTGAGACTTATTGGCCTATAGTTTTCAACTTTCCTCTTTCTCCTTTCTTGAAAATAGGAACTACATTTGCCCTTTTCCAATCGGTTGGAATTTCATTATGTGAAACTGATCTACAAAATATTATACTAAGTGGAAATGCCAGTTCCTTTTCAGTTTCCCGCAACACCCTAGCATAAATTTCATCAGGTCCTGCTGCCTTATTTGGCTTGATTTTCCTGACATGATTGTAAACAACATCACTATCAATGAAGTCAACATCATTTGTCAGATCCCATGTCACTGAACTATGGTGTACGGTCGGTAGATTGGTCATATCTTCCAATGTAAACACTGATTTGAACTGCTTGCTCAGCTCCTCAACCATCCCACTATCCTCACCCAATGTAGTCCCGTTTACTTCCAGTGGCCCAATTGTGCTAGAAACTTTACTCAGCTTGTAGAAACTAAAGAACTTTTTACTGTCCCCATTACAGTTTCTAGCTAAATCCAGTTCTTTTGCTCGCTTTGCTGCTCTGGTTTTTTGCTTCACAGTGTCTCTAGCTTTTCGATACGCCTTTAGATTAACGACATTTGAGGCTTCTTTAAAAACTCTAAATGCAGTTTTCTTAGCCTTAATTGCTTTTATCACGTCTGGTGTAAACCATGCTGGCTTCCCTACCCTTCTTTTGTGTCTTTGCTTTTGGGGGACATGTCTAATCTGAGTTTCCTTCAAGTGAGATTTGAACCTTTCCCACATTTCACAGGCATTTAAATTGGAGAATTCTTCTTCCCATCTGATGGCACTTAAAGCCGCTCTCATGCCGTCAAAGTCTGCTCTGTTGAAATTTGGAACCTTTACCAAATTATCCTTGATAATTTCCCTACATGTGCCTTGAATCTAACTATGTTATGGTCACTTTTTCCCAGAGTCTCGCCTACAGTCAAGTCTTGAACCAAGTCACTTAAATGCGAGAATACAAGGTCCAAGAATGAACCATGCCTGGTCGGTTCCGATACAAACTGGTGTAAGAACAGGTCCTCTTCAAGGCATTTCCTAAACATTTTGCATGATGGGGAGCCAACACTAGCATTTTCATAACCTTTTATATTAATGTCACCGAGAATAAGGCACTTCCTCTTAAAGTTTCTACTGATTTCCTCACAAATCACCTTGTCAAGCTCCAGTTGCTGAGAATGTGGCAGGGTTCCTGATCGGTAGAAAGCTCCTATCCTAAGAGTATTGCTGTTGCCTTTTCCCACAGTGACATCAAGCCAAATGGACTCCACAGACACATTTTTATCCCCACCTGCTACTTTTTGAGAACTGAATAAGCTATTCATATAGAGCATTACCCCACCCCCTTTCATTGCTGGACCCCTATTGCACGAAAACATATTGTATCCCTGGATCTCATAGTCCTGTAAGTTATCTCCAAAATACCCTTCACTGACCCATGCCTCCGTAATGCAAACAAAATCTGGTTCCTCCTCAGCAACATAACACTTGAACTTATCAAATTTGAAACGGATACTCTGAGCATTAAACATCATACACTTAACAAATGCTCCAAAACCGCCTTTGGCTTTTTCATATTGAGGAGTTCTTTTATCACTAGATGAACTATAACTCTGTCCCCTTGAGTTGCTGCTGTCCCTATTTGCAGACTTTGACGTTCTATTGCCTTGGCTGACACTATTGGAATATTCCTGAGTTTGGCAATGCAATTTCATCCCTCCCCACCCCATTTCCTAGTTTCCCTGAAGGACATGCTCGTATACTTTGCCTAACACATGGACCCCCTTCTCAGAAAAGTGCAAGCCATCCCTCTGATAGAGGTCCCACGATGCATAAAACCTGCTCCACTCGTCTACAAATGTAAAACCTAGCTCATGGCAGAGCTTTCCTACCCTGGCGTTAGCTGCCAGTGCCCTAGAGCTCCACTCAGGGGAGGCTCTAGCCCTAGGCAAAATTGCTGTTACAATAACTCTATTGGTACCCTTCAGGGTGGCCGGAAGGGCCCTGTACTCCCTCAGAAGCTCCTCACTCCTAGTATGACCTATGTTATTTACCCCTACATGCACTATGACTGTGTTAAACTGGTGATCACTGGTGACCTGTGCCACCGCAGGTACCAGGTTCTTCACCTTGGCACCAGGCCTGGTGATGCACCTCCTGTCCCTCCTACCTTTACAAAATACCCGCTCTAAATGTCGCACACGAGAGTCTCCTATGACCAGCACTGACTCCTTACTACTGCTATCCTTTCGCATTCGGCACACGAGATCTCGTACACTGACTAACTGATAGTACACGTCGGGATTTTACCCACCTGGGCACACTATATTTGTGACTGATGCAACAGGCGTTACATTTACCGGTGTGCATCTTCGTTCCAGCTAACATCGGAGGTGTTCTTGGGCTTTTCTTGGGATTCTCCATCGTATCGATGTTCGAAGTATTCTACTTCTTCGTCATGAACTTCACGTCTAGCTGTGGATCTGATGTCTCCCCAAGAAAGGAGTGTCATGTGCATAGATAAATTAAGCGTGGCTAAAATATTGACATATGCACAGGCATCTTGCGCTATCCGGCAGCAATGAGATAAAAAGAGGGCAGCAATGGTCAAGATAAACCGTTTTTTCTCAAGTTTCACAAGTGATTTTTATTTTAATGGCAATGGTGGCATTCAATTATATTTTAAAAGTTCTTAAAGCACTCAAATAATTTTAAAATCATTTCAGAATGCATCGCTTTGTGATTGGTCAAAACACCTATGACGTCAGGTATGTCGTGGGTAGCGAAGGTCGCCTGCCCGGCATTTGATTTTGGGCATATGACGCTGCCGAGTTTGGATTAATCGTGACTGTTTTAGTTTAAATGGCAAATATGTTTGATCGAGAATGGAGATAATTGTACACACGACAACCCAGCTAGAGGTGGACAACCCGACAACAGTGCTGCAGCACCAGTGCCTACTTCTACCCACGATCCAAGTTATGAAGCAACTCAATCCGTGAATAACTCTGAGAAACCCACCTTGCAAGAGTCGACGCCGACCACGGCTCTGATTACCTCCCGTCAGATAGTGAGCTGGAAGAAACTTGAGACCGAGGTGGATGATCATTTTATAAATGATATGTCTTGACAGGTTCTTCGGGCCCTGATCGAAAGGCACCCATCTCGTGGCTCCACAGCACTTCTATATTGCCGGTATATTAGCCGATAAGAGCCGATAGATAGCTGATCGATACGTAAACAGAGGTCAGGCATTAACAACGGAAGATTTAGTGTTTATGGTACTGATGCGCATAAGATTAGACATGCCGAGTCACCTGCTCGCCGACCTGTTCGGTGCGAGCAATACTTGCGTATCGAGGCTGCTAGCTCGTGTTGTGTCTGTGTTTAAGCTAATTGGTTGCTTGGCCAGAACAGCAACCGATCCGTGATAATCTGCTTCATGCATTTACGGCAAATTTTTCGTCTTATGAAAGCATTATTGATTGTTTTGAGATCCAAATAGAAAAACCGGCTCACGCGTTCGCGCAGAACATGTCACATGTTCTGCGCGATGTGGTGGTCTGAGTACAGAGTGGTCAGAGTGGTACATGTGGTCAGAGTACAAAAGGTGCACAAGTGTAAAATATATCATTTCTGCTACCCCTGACGGACTCTCAACTCCGCATCGGATGGCAAACCAGGGAGCGTCAGTGACATGGACAGTGTATGCAGTTCAGGATAAATGGACTGTCTGCACAACGATGAAACCGTTTTAGGAGATAGAGTTTTCAAAAAGTTGGAGAGCGAGGTAGCAAAACGCGGCTGTTCTTTAGTACGGCCACCAAGCGTTCGAAAAGTCAGTCCGTTAGTCAGTCTGTCAGTACGTCAAACGTAGTCATTCGTTTAGTTAAGTCAGTCTGTGATTCCGTCAATCAGCCGGTCAGTCAGTCAGTCCGTCAGCCAGGGAGGCCGTCAGTCAGCCAGTCAGTCAGTCAATCAATCATTCACTCAATCAGTCAGGCAGTCAGTAAGTCAGTCAGTCTGTCATTCCGTCGTCAGTCAATCAGTCCATCAGTCAGTGTGACCGTCAGTCAGTCTGGCAGTCAGTCAGTCAGCCAGCCACTCAGTCACTCAGTCAGTCACTCAGTCAAACCGTCACTCCGTGAGTCCGTCAGTTCATCAGTCAGTCAGTCAGTCAGTCAGTCAGTCCACGAGCCAGTGAAGAAGTCAGTCAGCCAGGCAATCAATCAATCATTCAGTCAGTCAGTCAATAAGGCAATGAGTCAGTCAGTCAGTCAGTCAGTCAGTCAGTCAGTCAGTCAATCAGTATTTCCGTCATTCCGTCAGTCATTCAATTAATCCATCCATCAGTGAGACAGTCAGTCAATCAGCCACTCAGTCCGTCATTAATTCATTCACTCACTCAGTCACTCAGTCAGTCGTTCGGTCAGTTGAACCATTTATACTGTGCCGGCCGCTTCCCACCAGGCCGAAGGGGGAAAATTTAATAAATGAAGGGCGAAAAATTGGTCCCGCCGTGCCCGGGGACCAAACGAGAAACCCCTAGTCCCAGCCTAGCATTCTCGCAGAGCGCCACGGCGGCTGCCGGGCGGAGCGCTGTAAAATCCGACCCAACTGAAGTAAGGTGCGGGGAGGAGAATTTATTAATGGTTGCAAATTCGTTTTTGTTTCGCAACGTTGCGAAACTGGGACAACGTATCGGCTTCTCTACACGGGAGAATCTCTCCGGAGGAGGATTCCAGAGAGTGGAACCGAGGTCACCTGGTGGGATTGGGGCACAGGATGGTGTCCAAGGGTGCCCCAAAATCGTCCATGCTTAAGAAGCGACCCGAAAACTCTAAATCTTCCCATATTGAAGCGCAATTTGACGCCCGAAAAGGCCGCTTTGCAATGGTTCAGGGTATCGGCGATTGCGGCCAAAGTATTTGTGTTGGAGAAAATAAAAAGATAGCGTGGGCATCAGAAGAGATGCGGCTACAAGTATGTGTCACATTTGAGTTGAAACTGCGGTTAATAGCGTGTAAATCGGAGCCGATTCCACGTGCATGCGACACGTGCCAGTCGGCATTCATTGACGACTGCAGCTTGCACGGTAGGTGCCATGTGCCGGTTGGGCAAATGTAGCCGGTACATGGAGCCGGGTGATGGAAGTCTTGTCGTCGTTCCGACTCGATCCGTTTGGCAGCGGCAGATCCAATCGTGAGAAATGGGGAAAATGTGCACCTTTGACTTTCACGCGCCCCAGGCCGTGTGCAAGTGCTACGTGCGACGGACATTTTTTGCGCCGTTCGTGTGGCGCATAGATGCGGCCACAGCGTGGCATTGGTTTGATGGCGATCGGTATATTGGTTCGGCAGCTGCACTGCTCTGATTCGGGCCGACCGGCAGACAACAAAAAGTGCAATCGCCATGTTAAGTCAATGGGGTTTGTGAGAAAATTGACTGACTGACTGACTGACGGACGGACTGACGGACTGACCGATTGATCGATTGACTGTCAGTCTGACTGACTGACTGACGGATTGATTGATTGACGGATTGACTGATTGACTGACTAACTGACTGCCTGACTGATTGATTGACTGAGGGACTAACTGACTACCTACCGCCACTCCGTTTAACTTAGTAAAGCATTATATTGATTCATTCATTCGTTCGTTCATCCATTCATCATTTACCAAGCTGCTGCTAATAAGCCGTAGTGAAGGGAAGATATCAGGATGCACGCGTTCGCTCAATACATACCAAGCCAATTGGCGTATTTGGGCGACTTCGTACAGCCATGCGTGGTAAGAAAGATACCCCCTCCCCCCGGTACGCGTGAGGGGAATTGGTATGGTAATTGGTTATGGGGACGAGGCACGCGATACATAACCCCTTTCTGTAGTGAACGTCAGTTGATCGAGCGACAAAAATTGTTTGATTTACTCTTGCCCAGCTCATGCTAGATTCGGGGGAAAGTGAAATGGATTCATATTGTAAAAAGGTCGCGAAGCGAGCAGCATAGGTCAGGTAAGCCCGGCGGAGGCCGGGCGTTCTGACCTAGTATATATTATATATATATATATATATATATATATATATATATATATATATATATATATATATATATGTACACACACACACATATTCATATATATATATATATATATATATATGTATCAACCAAATATAAACGGTTTGAACTTTCTTGATGACTTTTTGGGAATACACAGGCACCATGCCTTCTTTACGAATGTTTCCGAGAAAATTGCGTCCGCATGTATTCAACCTCCTCACATATATGAGATGGTGTTAGGCTATCCCTTTTCAATGGAAACGTTTAGCTATACAAAATCATCATTTTGCGTATGCAGAAAGACATCGTGAAGGTAAAATTAAAGTGAGCAAGAAAACCATTTCGCTCTGGCTAATATAATCCAAATATTACTAAAGTCAAAATGTGTCTCGTGTGAGAACAACCGCACACAACTTCCGGATGAGGAAGGAATGGGGTTTGGTGGAGCGTGTAAAACATGTTTATGTACTTATGTATATATATATATATATATATATATATATATATATATATATATATATATATATATATATATATATATATATATATATATATATATATATATATATATATATATATATATATATATATATATATATATATATATATATATATATAAATATATATTAGGTATATAAATATATATATTTATATATATATATATATATATATATATATATATATATATATATATATATATATATATATATATATATATATATATATATATATATATATATATATATATATATATATATATATATATATATATATATATATATATATTTCGCGCTCCACCAAACCCATTTCCCTCCTCATCCCGAAGTTTTGTGCGGTTGTACTCACACAAGACAAGTTTTGACATTAATAATATTTGGATTATATGAGCAAGAGCGAAGTGGTTTTTTTGTTCACTTTAATAGTGCCTTTACGATGTCTTTCTGCACATTGAATATGAGGATTTTGTATAGCTATACGTTTCCATTGAGAAAGGATGGCCTAACACCATCTCATATACGTGAGGGGGTTGAATCAATACGGTCGAAACTTTCTCAGAAATCTTCGAAAAGAAGGCGTGGTACCTGTGTAATCTAAGAAGACATCAATAAAGTTAAAACTGTTTCTATTTAGTTCATTATTGAAAAAAGGTTGCTCAGCTACCTGTATCGACGAATGATGTCAAATTTGTTACTCCCTTACTTCCAAGGTTTTTGTTTTGTATACTTCTAGAGGTGCATTTGCCTCCTCCATGTTCAATTTTTCCCTTCCAATAATGAAAATGCCTCCATTATCAAGTGAAAATGGGCATGCAGCAAAACGCATAACACTGGGGGCTGCATTGGAACGGGAGCGCCGATAGTCCCGCCGATGATTCCAGCGATGGCCCCGTCAATGGCCCCGCCGATTTCCCCGCCGATTTCCCCGCCGATGGCCCCGCCGATGGCCCCGCCGATGGCCCCGCCGATGGTCCCGCCGATGGCCCCGCCGATTTCCCCGCCGATGGCCCCGCCGATTTCCCCGCCGATGGCCCCGCCGATGGCCTCGCCAATGGCTCTGGAACGAGTGACGTTCGTCCGTTCACTCTGGTGACCTGTCACCCAGGGTGATTTCCATGCGACTGACCGTCACCGTTGACGTCGCGACTATGCCATGCAGTGTGGCCAGCGTACTGGTGTCCGGAGACACTGCACCGAATGACACCGTCTGCGCTGCTGAACATCCTGCCGCCATGGCTGACACCAGGCCTGAAGCCGAGGCTTCCAATATTCTTTCATCTGCGGTAGTCAGTTTGTCCAGAGAACTTGTGTCTGGGGGGGGGGGGGTAACTTGGGGCATGTACTTACCCCCTATGGAAGGTGGCCACTCTTCCGGCCGGGAAAAGGCGCTCATCCCGGATGGCTCGGGTGAACACCCCCCCCCCCCGCCATACATATTTTTTTAAAGTCAGAAGCGCCCCTCAGAGATGAAAAGACGCCACTTCCGTGTGCTTGAATGGACCCCGCTCGAATTTTTCGGCCAAAAGTTCCCCTTGAAAGAAAGACATCCCACCAGGCATGAGCAAGTTCAGAATTTGCAATTAGGTTAAATTAGTCTCTGGACTAATTTCCTAGCCTATAACTTTAAAAAATTGCCGGATCGGATGGGGTGCACTCTGACCCTTCCGGAGGAGCACCTATACCTTCCCAGGTGCGCATCTGGCTGAACGATTCGGGGTTCACTCAAACACATTGGATGGGGGTCTCTCCCTTCCAAAGAGCGCCTCTGACTGAATAATTCGATGGGATGCACTCGAGCACACCAAAAGGGCACCTTTTCTGGCTGGCTGGAAAGTTCGATGGGGATGTACTTGAGCTTTCCCGGAGTGGGGCATAATCCCGGCCGAAGGGGCGCCAACTTACATGTCGGCACATATGCCTTCAGTGCCACCCCTGTATCTACCCCTGCATCCAAGTACTTTTGTAGTGACGCCCCTCCAAAGAAATGGCGCCCCTTCAGACAAGTGACTCATGACAATTCCTGAATCCGCCCCCGAGTCCCAGGAGTTCCAGGCTGTGACGGGGCCGCCGCGCCACGGACGTCAAAATGTTGGGTTTTGACAATTTTTGCTCATTCTCATCTTTTTCCGGGGGCTACAACATGGTGTATGACCCATCCCCCGATGCCAAACCTTCAGCGAATCAGACAGCCAGATAGTGGTGCACATTTGATGTCTTGTACTGCATTTGCCTGCTGTCTTCCGGCATTCGCCTTTGCAGAAACCACGCATGTGGCAAAATCTTGTTTCCAGCATTACTTTCACCCGGCCATGTGCACCGGCTTTTTTCCGTGATAGTTGTGCAATCTTACATCATTAAGGGAGGCTTTATGAACCAGGGTTCTATTGCTACGCAGACTTTGTTGGTTGAACCCTGGGTCCACCACCCGACCAATTTATTCCAGTTCAACGGCAGAATTTTTATCAAGCGTTTAATGTGCCGGCAATGCACCTGCACGGCCGCCCGGTAGCTCAACCCCGGCCTTATCGGGCCAGTTGCCAGCTGGTCCTCCCAGCCGGGGGCTAAATGTGAGCGCGCGAAGCGACTCGAACCCTGCCTTGCCAGGGTAGGGTAGACCAGCGCAAGTCTGCGCTCTAATCAACTGAGATCCCGAGGTAGCTATATTGACGTAGACGATTTAAGGTAGATTTAGGTAGATTTAACTCCAAAACTGTACTTTATAAGACGTAAATATTATCATACATTTCATTAGAACTGGCTGGCCTCCACATAAGTTGTGGAAGAATCAGTTCTTCACGCTCGTAGTGGTGTATCTAAAAGGAAACCGACCCGTCGTCTGTGCCCCTGAACGCGAATCAGTCTTACGTGATGTCACTGTAGCTCGTACGTGCCGACGCGACGGAAAGCTTGGAGCGGGATGCATTATATTTAAGCTTCATTCTTTCTAGCATTGCTTTTGTTGTTATGGGAAGAGGTGATACAATCTCATTCCCGGCTCAAATATATTATGGGTTATTCGACTAAAACTAATATCCTCCGAAGTTTGACGGCAGAAATATACCCACCAACATGCTAGATATAAAGAAATAGAGACCTGTAGGAGGGTGGCTATTCTGGTTGTGATGCATTTAGCTCAAACCTCGCCCCGCGACAAGTTCGAAAGCACAAATGCCCATAGTTACCTTCTATTGGCGGAGCTCACGAGCAAGCAGATCGGCGGCGGCTTGCTTTACGATGACCTCAGTTTGAACTGCCGTCACGCTGACATGGTCGCATGTCTGTACAGTCAGTGCCCCAAAGTTCCCCCCCCCGTCACGGTGACGGTCAACCGTCCAACAGCACGGCTTCTCACCTAGTCTGTCCAACTTCGTTTGCCGTGGCTGCAGACGAATTTCCGTCTGCCGTGGCTCAACTGCAGACGAACAGCCTCGGGCTCGGGCAGGGGATCATACCACGTCACATCACACGTCAAGCAAGTGCCGGTACCGCCTACTGCAACACCCATGCCCCGGAGGGGGAGGGAGGACAGTACCTTATCACACGTTTTAGGTGAAATCAGTTCAAACGCGATTGAGAGCGTAAAGGCAGGTGTTGATCGATTTTGGACACACCAGCATAGTGGTGGGGTTAGTGTGTTGAAAATCGATTATGGCGAATATAGTAATATGGCGGGGCGCGCGGGACCACTCTCTAGATGTTAATGGGCCCTAACGCCAGAGCTACCGGTACATTTTCATATTTGAAAACATAAGCGATATACCTGACATGAGTTCCGCCACCACTGGAGTTGAGCCAGACAGGTGTTCTCGATATGGTTTACGAACAATGACTTCTAACAATTTCCAATGGTTGGTTTATTTGAGACCATTGCAAATTAATTTCCTAATGTAGAACATCTGATATACGATTTAAAGGAATAGAATATGACACAAATCCTGGAATCGAGTGCAAACATGACGGTTAGATATTTATATAAGTAGTCGAGCATGACATCAGAAGGTAACTGATTTTATGATGGCATATTTGAGACTAATTGAAATTAATTCGGTTATGTAGAACATCTATATACAATTTAAAGGAACATAATGTGATAATTTGGGACACAAATTATAGAATTGTGTGCAAAAGTGAAAGGGTTCAACCAACATGGAAGTTATCTAAGATGATATAAAAATGTAGCACTTTAGATATTCGTTTAGTAAAGAACATTGGAAATTGTCAGCACATCACGCAGAAAATGTATGCACGTTCTAATCACAGGACGAGTGGCTAGTTACTCCCATTTCACTTTAAGGGTAAAGTGACAGGGTGAAACGATTTGATGATACAACGAACTACACTACATAAGAGAGCTTGTTTCAATGTGATTAAAATTTGACCGTTGGACATTACTTGCACCTCCTCTAAAAACTAGAATATAGCATTGAGCATAGCAAGCCCACTCTGGTGGTGTTCCTTAACAAACCCACGACCAGAGAGCCGCGCCACAAGTACCATGTCCGCTCACGACGCCTAACGTAAGCGTCAGAACTTCACTTCGCTGCAGATCTGTTCCCGCTCCCTCATACCCCACAGGGAAGCTCATGCTGCAAGCAAATCACCAGTCTGGGTCATCGACAAGTGACGTATCCTCACGTGCCTCGGGATGGTACAACAGATCACCGCCCCATGGAGTGGCGTGGTCTGCGAACTTTGTTTGGAACAACGGAAGTTAATCCTTTAAAAAATAAATTGACATGCGACATGCACATTCTTTACCGGTGCAGAAAAGCATCTATGAGTCAGCCAATTTAGTGTCACTTCGTGACGAACTACCAGCCCCTTGCGCTGTTGGAGCATTCGAAAGTGACGGACCGAACGCCATCGCTGATAACCCGCAGCGATTCCACACAAAAACCACCGCGAAGGAGACAAGTAAAGAAGATAGCAACCCACGCCTGCAGGTGACCCAGTAATACCAGGACTCGCCCAGCAGCTAAGGTAATCGTTCTGTTCTCTTGCCAGTGTGATCTCAGGAAGACGAAGTTCATAAGTTTCTAGTGTCATGATGCACAGCAGCCAGTGGGGTCTCAAGAAGACAAAGTTCATAAGCTTCCAGTGTCATGATGCACAGCGTAGTCAATACCAAGTTCAGCATTTTTTCTTCGGTTTTCACGTTTGTTGCAATCTCCGTTCCGCACTATTTCTTATCCCTAGCGTAGCACGGGACAAAACAAAAACTGGAGTACGTCCCTTCAGATCCACGTTCGCTAATGGTCCATACCCGAGAGCCGTATGGAGAAGGAGGGGGAGGGGCGAAGTTGCGTGAACCACCAGACTAGGGTCCGTACTGGTGCGAACCCGCATGTCGCCGTTAAATTGAAACATATTTGGCGCTGGTCTCGATGTTTATGTCAGAGGTGCCCGACTCCCTCGGGGTCTGTTGCAGGGTCTCGGCCTGGCTTGTTAGGACTCCGTGAAGCTAGGCTACACCTTGAATTTCCGCGGGTCGAACCGGTTCCTCATGAAAGCGCGAGAGGAGGTATCTTTGTTCGCCTTCTCGCAGGTTATGCCCGGCTCTCAGTCTATTATCGCACCCTACCACCAATCTGTTCCGCATGCAAGGGCCGGCGGACTGCAGGGAATACTGATCGCACCGCTGTCTCTATACCATTTCTCTTGGGGGGCGGGGGCTAAGGTTCACCAGAGTTAAAGTAATGGCTTTTCATTAGGTGTGAGATGTCGAAACGAACACAGTAGGATGTGGAAATTTGCAATGGAATAAGTGTCATTTATAATGCTTTTGATGTCTTACGCTAAAATTTGAGTCAATGGTGTAGGTACTTATGATCGCAGAATGTTTTTAAGATTAATAATTTAGGGAGAGCTATATTCTGGATAAGGATAATATTCCTATGCTATAAACTGGCATTGCATGCCAAATCACATTATAGATAATCTCTATACCCGGAATTGCGTTACGACACATTCGTGTATCACCATGTTTTCTCGAGAGCATGGACATGATACTTGTGAGATACTTTTAGAAAGGAGACATAAAAACTTCATAAGCACGCATCAAGGAGCAGGATGTCTGATACTTCTAGAAGGATGTTGATAGTGTACAAAAGGTGGTATATTCCACTCTATTTCACGAATAATTTATCACTGGAGTTCGTCGATTAAAGACCTTGTCATTTACCGCCTAGTTGTATGTTTTTATATTTTCATGATACAAAACTGAGAAATACTTTAAAATATTTTTTTTTTAAATAAAACTCACCCAGAGCTGGTCTATAGCAATTTACGTCACAATGAACGCACGGCTAATTTATGATGCCTACCTGAAGCCTCACTCCACATAATTTTCATAGCTACCCTTTAACCGCTATTTGCAATCTTTATGCGACCATCTCTCGTTTATCTACACTAAAAGTAAGCTGCTGAGCTTACTTGTTCAGCAACCACTTCTTGACGGAAATTGCCATAGATACCGAATGTTATCGTATATGATACAAGTACACATCACGAATCCTGCAGACGCAACCACTATAACCAGTTCACGATCTCGCACACAAACACAAACCTCGCACAAGGACACAACTGAACTCGCACCTACTTTGTCACGTAGATACGGAGCTTCCATTCACGCCATGAGAGATGACATCGGTGCACACCACTTCGCGACGAGGAGCGTGGCAAAACCCCCTGCCCCATGTTTCTCCGGCAGTATCACTGAGCCCTGCCGTACGCCAAGTCACCACGTATGTCGCCACCACCAACACAGCCACTACAGCTTCAGCCCCCGAGATCACATGGTCCACAGGACGCATCACGACACGGCGCCGGTGGCACTCAGCGCCGGAAACGGCTCCTTTTTGCTGAGCACTAGCTTCTGGTGGGCGTGCGAGATGTATCCCTTCATGCGACCCTCGTAGATGAGGTTGGCCAGGATGCAGCAGGTCTCGTCGGCGTCTATGTCCTCGTCGGCGCCGGTGGCCAGCAGCGCCGCCTGGAACCGGCCGACCTCGATCTGGGCCGACCCGGTCAGCAGGTACCTGTGCCGAATCACAGGTTAAGCAGAGGTAGCTGGGTGTCCGGGCACCTGGCTGGGGTCACTGACGAGCTGTGAGCCCGCCGGTACCTGTGTGTGCCATCAGTTTACCGGGACTTGTCAAGGTAGGTTTGCTGGTTGGCTACATGGGCTGTACTGCGTTGATCACGCAGCGCCTCAGAGCCAAGCCATCAGCTAAGCCATTGGATCACCCGACACTCGGTCAGGGTCAGAGGTCAGTCACAGGTCGGTAGGACACCAGATACTGGCCGGGTTTATGGCTCGGTAAGGATCACCATACCACTAGGCACATGCCTGTGGTTAAATGCCAGGTAAAGCTCACTAAGGGATCGCACGGGCTACATTTTCATCACGACAGCCGCACAAGGTATCGATTTTTGTTAGGCGTCAGTAAGGGAACATCAAGAGCCAATCAAGCGCAGGTGTCATTATCAGAGGTCAACACATTGTTGCCGGTAGCTAGGGTCAAAGCCGTCCATTTGTATATCTTACCAGGGGTCACTGGGTACCTGCTATCCGGCACCAGGAGACAACCGGAGGTCACAGTTCACCACGTATCTACTAAATGCAAAGCCAACTAGACGTTGGCACATTCTCCAGCTATACAATCCTCACAGCGAAAAAGTAAGATCAGAGGTGAAACATTGACCAGAGAATATATATGAAGTCAGAGATCAGGAATAATTGCCAGTGCTTACTTGG
Source organism: Imbricaverruca yamaguchii (assembly GCA_034440575.1). Lineage (NCBI taxonomy): Eukaryota > Metazoa > Arthropoda > Thecostraca > Neoverrucidae > Imbricaverruca > Imbricaverruca yamaguchii. The sequence continues at coordinate 1,091,114 of JAOTOL010001634.1, forward strand.
GGAAACACGAGGTGTAGGACAGCAGATAGGTCTGCTCTGGTTGTCCGTGCTCGCCACCTTCACGACTCACACTTTTTTGAAGAGGTTGCGGTAGGTGATGGTGCGCAGCTTCTCCAGGATCAGGTAGATGCCGCATTTTATGAAGAACGCCTGATGGGCGGACATTGCTTCCGACAGCCGACGAGGGTTGCCTTGTTTGACGGCGCGAACCACCTGGTCGAACTGCAGCAGGCCGTATCTGCGGAGCAGCTGGTCCTGCGGCATGTGGCCCTGTGGACAGCACCACCGCCGCTCAGCACCCTCCACACTACTGGGCATGTATCGCAGCTGGTCCTGCGGCATGTGGCCCTGTGGACACACCACCGCCGCTCAGCACCCCTCCACACTACTGGGCACGTATCGCAGCTGGTCCTGCGGCATGTGGCCCTGTGGACACACCACCGCCGCTCAGCACCCCTCCACACTACTGGGCACGTATCGCAGCTGGTCCTGCGGCATGTGGCCCTGTGGACACACCACCGCCGCTCAGCACCACTCCACACTACTGGGCATGTATCGCAGCTGGTCCTGCGGCATGTGGCCCTGTGGACACACCACCGCCGCTCAGCACCCCTCCACACTACTGGGCACGTATCGCAGCTGGTCCTGCGGCATGTGGCCCTGTGGACAGCACCACCGCCGCTCAGCACCCCTCCACACTACTGGGCATGTATCGCAGCTGGTCCTGCGGCATGTGACCCTGTGGACACACCACCGCCGCTCAGCACCCCTCCACACTACTGGGCACGTATCGCAGCTGGTCCTGCGGCATGTGGCCCTGTGGACAGCACCACCGCCGCTCAGCACCCCTCCACACTACTGGGAACGTATCGCAGCTGGTCCTGCGGCATGTGGCCCTGTGGACAGCACCACCGCCGCTCAGCACCCCTCCACACTACTGGGCACGTATCGCAGCTGGTCCTGCGGCATGTAGCCGTGGGCAGCACCACCGCCGCTCAGCACCACTCCACACTACTGGGCACGTATCGCAGCTGGTCCTGCGGCATGTGGCCCTGTGGACACACCACCGCCGCTCAGCACCACTCCACACTACTGGGCACGTATCGCAGCTGGTCCTGCGGCATGTGGCCCTGTGGACACACCACCGCCGCTCAGCACCCCTCCACACTACTGGGCCGACGTATCGAGCTGGTCCTGCGGCATGTAGCCCGTGGGCAGCACCACCGCCGCTCAGCACCCCTCCACACTACTGGGCACGTATCGCAGCTGGTCCTGCGGCATGTGGCCCTGTGGACAGCACCACCGCCGCTCAGCACCAATCCTCACTACTGGGCACGTATCGCAGCTGGTCCTGCGGCATGTGGCCCTGTGGACACACCACCGCCGCTCAGCACCCCTCCACACTACTGGGCACGTATCGCAGCTGGTCCTGCGGCATGTGGCCCTGTGGACAGCACCACCGCCGCTCAGCACCCCTCCACACTACTGGGCACGTATCGCAGCTGGTCCTGCGGCATGTGGCCCTGTGGACAGCACCACCGCCGCTCAGCACCAATCCTCACTACTGGGCACGTATCGCAGCTGGTCCTGCGGCATGTAGCCGTGGGCAGCACCACCGCCGCTTAGCACCGCTCCACAACACTGGGTACGTGTCGCAGCTGTAGGTGGGATACGCAGGAGTTGCATACGAACTGGCGACCCAATAGAAGGGACCGTTGCGTTGAGTTGAGTTGAGCCACCTGGTCAGGCGAGGATTGGACAGCTGAGCGGGCAAAGTGCCACCCTCCAACAGTCATCACAGCCGCGCATAACCCACGTATAAGCGTTATTTGTCAATGTCTTGTACGCCTGTTTCTTAACTGCAGCGCATGCACGCACAGCTTGATTACGCATCCGGCAAGGCAAACGTTTAAAGACACTGCTTTTACTGCATATGGTTGGATAAGGACTTTACAATAATTGAAATATTTTACAAATACCACAAACGCGAAACAGCATCCGTTAACTCAGCCTGCCATGACCGGGGGGGGGGGACTTACCAGCAGCATTTTTACGGGGATAAGGTAGATGAGGATGAGCTTCTTGTTGTTCTGGCAGTCACGATGACACCGTTGGAACGCGAAGTCCAGTGCCTCCTCCGCTGGAAACGGCAGTCAGGTGAATCAGTGGCCAGCCTTCAGGTGGTATGAGTGGAGAGTCATTATGAGATATTAGTGGACAGCCACCAGATGACATCAGTGGGCAGTCATCAGGTGACGTCAGTGAGCAGTTGTCTTATCATGAAGTTATTTTCACCTTCTCCAAGCAGAGCTTTGACTTACAGAAACTTTCACCTTAGTAGAACTGTGACATTTGTTTTTCCCTCTCCGTTTTTACGATACTTGGTTCCCGCTATTTGTGTCATAACAATCTTGCCAACAGATGCGGTGTTCACCCGTCAATATCTTTTGCCAACACTTTTCCTGTCATATTCAAAATCACCTCGACGGCATCGGGGGTTTGACGCGTCCGTCTCCTAACCTCCAAGATACGACAAATGAAGTCCTGGACATCGGTTCACTAAGCTGTGCACAGTTTGGAGGACCGGCAGCCAGCGTTAGCGCTCTTCCGGCAATGAGGCGGTGAACAGACTGTGCATGGTCACTTTACCTCCAGCGTTAAACTAGCAACAGAACATGCCCGCGATTAGTCGACCGCATGAGTTGACGTCACCACAGGGGAAACCTTTCGCTGCCTAGCGCTATCGTTTGAACCGATGCAGTACATTCCACCGATGACAGCACGTTATATGCTCCTCACCAGCCTTATAGTCGCAGTCGAACATAGCCTTCCTGCCCGTGTAGTAACGGTATGTAACAAGCTGGCTGAGGGAGAAATCCGCCTTGAATGGCAGAGACTCTATGGCGCGAATCAGGGGCTTGCAGAGGTGCAGTTTATTGACTCGGAAGTAGATCTTGAAGAGCTGGTTGACAAGGTTGAGCATGCCCCAGCGCTTGGTATCATCCATGTCCGCCCGTCTGCGGGCGAATGGCAGACAGGGGTCAGGTCTGGTCGCCACCAGGTCAGAAGGTGCATTTTATGGACGGCGTCAGGTCAGACAGCGCAAATCAAGTCTTGAAATGAAGGCTTGCCGACAGGATACGCACTTACGACCTGAAGTAGATAGCAATACTAAATTATGCTTAGAAAATATAGGGAGATGGCAGTTACTTTGAAGCTTCTTCCATCACATTCATGGGAATATTGAATGTACCTACCGCTACATTTCCTTTAATTTACCTGTTTTACTTCTTTTGCGCAAGATTAGGCTATTCAAGTATTTCTATCAAGCCACTGTCATTCTAAACGAAACAAAACACTATTACTGTCCTTCCGTATTTCAGATAGTGGCCGAATTTGGTGATACTTCACTCGTTTTTTGGAACAAAAACCCGCTCGATACAAACATCATGTAGGATTCAAAATATCCCTCACGATCGCTGGAAAAGACCGAAACTCATGCAATCCCTTCAGCTGATGATCGTTAAGATGGTGGTCATGCCAGGTTTGGAAGCGAAGACCTACGGACACGGTTATGGTTCCTGTGCGGTGTTCTGTACCATTCATGTCCCTCCGGATAACTCACGTATCGCCGGCACAGACCCGGAAGCAGGTCATAAGTCCTTCTGCGGCCTTCTCCAGCACCTCTCCGGGGTGGCCTTGGCCGCTGCCCGTCCGCTCCACGTCTGCAGAGGCCGCCACCCGTCTATCGAACGGACACATGGCAGTGCACAGTCCGTCAGCCTGTCGGTCCGTCCGCGTCACACCGAACACGCTCCGGGGAGGCCGCCACCCGTCTATCGAACGGACACATGGCAGTGCACAGTCCGTCAGCCTGTCGGTCCGTCCGCGTCACACCGAACACGCTCCGGGGAGGCCGCCACCCGTCTGTCGGACGGACACATGGCGGTGCACAGTCCGTCAGCCTGTCGGTCCGTCCGCGTCACACCGAACACGCTCCGGGGAGGCCGCCACCCGTCTGTCGGACGGACACATGGCGGTGCACAGTCCGTCTGTCGGCGTCACACCGAACACGCTCCGGGGAGGCCGCCACCCGTCTGTCGGACGGACACATGGCGGTGCACAGTCCGTCTGTCCCGCCGCGTCAACCGAACACGCCCGGGAGGCCGCCACCCGTCTGTCGGACGGACACATGGCAGGCACAGTCCGTCAGCTTGTCGCGTCACCGAACACGCTCCGGGGAGGCCGCCACCCGTCTGTCGGACGGACACATGGCGGTGCACAGTCCGTCTGTCGGCGTCACACCGAACACGCTCCGGGGAGGCCGCCACCCGTCTGTCGGACGGACACATGGCAGTGCACAGTCCGTCAGCCTGTCCGTCCGTCCGCGTCATACTGAACACGCTCCGGGGAGGCCACCACCCGTCTGTCGGACGGACACATGGCAGTGCACAGTCCGTCAGCCTGTCGGTCCGTCCGCGTCACACCGAACACGCTCCGGGGAGGCCGCCACCCGTCTGTCGGACGGCCACATGGCGATGGACAGTCTGTCTGTCGGGGTCACTCTGAACACGCTCCGGGAGCTCCGGGAACTCAAAGCAAAACAGCATTCCGATTCTACAGCTGGCCGGCCTGGTACTCCTGGAGCTGTTCAGGTCGAGCTAGACTCTGACCTGGACCTGCTCAGCGTTCCGTCTGCTAGCTGACGGTGAAGCTCAGACTGCAACGCGGCACGAATGCCACCAAAGCTAGCTCAGGCGGAACATAATGCCACGGGTCGCTACCGTACGACATGCAATGTAAGTAACTTGCAATGTATGCAACTTGCAGTTCCCTATTTGGTTCAGTATCTTCATGTATCGCCAGTTTATTTGCAGATACAGCAGTTGGCGAAACCGTGGCCAAGCGTCAGGTGACTGACCTCAGGTCCAGACAGATGGTGTTCATCACGGGCAGTGCCCAGTTGTCGTCCTTCTGTGTGGCGAACATTTTGGCGAAGCAGGACACAACAACGCTTTGGCAGCGGTGCGCTTCACTCAGGTCTCGCTTCGACACCGCCCACAGGCACCTGCCACACGTGTCAGGTGACGTCATGTGGCGCGGACGTGACGTCATCTCCACGGCCTTGAACCCGTGGCAGAATCGGCACTCACATACGCAAACAAAGTCATTCGAAGCCAAAACACACGCACACGTCAGTCAGTTTGATGGGTGGACTTCATGGTACAACAGCCACTCAAGCCCAAATAACGCATTGAAGTCAGTGTTTGTATGCAGGTGTTTTGGTTGCGATGTTAGCCTCCAGCACCAATATGCAGTCGGAGGCGGATCCAGCCAGTTGGTTTTGAGTTGTACTGGCAGAGGAAAATACACAAGTACCAATGCTGGGAAAAAATAATCGGATATTGATAGCGTGAAATAAAAATAATACTTCTGAACTGAAATGCATCCACATTTCCACAACTCGTGAATAAAGGCCTCTTGTGCTCCCAATCCGGCTATCCTAGAAGGGAGAGAGTGGCATGTTCATGTTGCCGTCAACTGGACCCATCTATGTGTACGCTTATATATATATATATATATATATATATATATATATATATATATATATATATATATATATATATATATATATATATATATGACAGTCTGAAGAAGTTTCTTTACTGATCAATGACGCTGAAGAGCGAGTTTTCACGGAGTCTGAGAATTGCACGCGTCGACATAACGCTGTCCGAACATTCACTTGGAATGTCTCAACCCATACTGGGTATCCTGCCTGCATATGTGTCGGCAGCCAGTCAGTGTCCTAGCTATTGGACGTCCCATCCCATGCTGGGTATTCTGCCTGCACACGTCTCGGCGGCGAGTCAGTGTCTTAGCTAGTAGACATCCCACCCAATGCTGGATATTCTGCTTGCACATGTGTCGGCAGCGAGTCGGTGTCTCAGCTATTGGATGCCCCAACACATGCTGGGTACTCTGCCAGCAAATATATCGGCAGCGAGTCGGTGTCTCAGCCAATGGAGGTGCCACAGATATGGATCTAGTGAGAGCACGTCGAAGGTAATGCAACACAGTTTCTGTATTTGGGTGAGACACAGGAATGATACACAGGAAGGAACAATTTTCCATTGCCATCCCGGTTTCTGCAAAAGAGCGTTACAATATCCCTCTATTTCATAGCCGCCTTCAATGAATACAAATAAATATACATATCTTCCATGCTAATTTAGTGCTTAACAATTTGTGAATGTCACTTCATAAGTGATCATACTTTGCAAATTAGCGAGGTAACTTGCCGACGACAGGATGATATTTTGAAGCGTGCGCCTAATGTTCAACGCATTTGGCACAAATTCCCTACCACTGCCCTGCATCTTCGGAAATAATTTCTCTTTTTTGTGTCGAGAATTAGGTGCAAAATAAATTCTGGACCACTGGTTAAAGGTTTCAGAATTTTGGTCGTCCTGCATCATCCTTCTTGGTCGGTGATTGCGACCAGCAACTCTGATCAGGCACAACCTGTCTAGCTCATCACCAGAGTGGTGGCAACCCAGACTGGTGGTGGCAACCAATCACTACAGCGGTGGCAACCCAGACTGGCGGTGGCAACCAATCACCAGAGTGGTGGCAACCCAGACTGGCGGTGGCAACCAATCACCAGAGCGGTGGCAACCCAGACTAGCCATGGCAATCAGGGAGCAATCCACCACCAGAGTGGTGACAACCCAGGCTGGCCGCGGAAACTTAGGGGCAACCCATCACCAGAGTGATGGCAGCTCATACGGGCAGTGTCAACCCAGAGATGGAGCATTGACAACCCGCGGATATGGGAGGGGGTTCCACTCCACGGCCAGGGAGTAGCAACGCACGGACAGAGCGGTGGCAACCCATGCCCCGAGCGGTAGCGATCTATGGCCAGAGCGATGGCAATCCACGGTCAGGGGGTGGCAACCCACGACCAGAGTGGTGCCAGCCCACAATCAGAGCGGTGGCAGTTCACAGTCAGAGTATTAACAATTCACGACGAGAGGCGTGGCAGCTACCCAGGGATAAAATATTGGTTCTTCTTTAGGTGTGAGATTTCGAAACAAGCATAGTAGGATGTCGAAATTTTGCATGGAATTAGTGTGATCTAAAATGCTTTTGATACCTTTAAGGCTCAAATTTGAACAAGTTATAAGTTGAACAAGTTATACGTTCTTGAAATTAAATTTTGATCCAACAACATACTTCTACATGCACCTTTTTCCTTTGTTTTCAGATGCATAATTTGGGGGTAACTATTTCAGAGACTATGATACGAAATACCTATCATTTTCAAGTGATATTGTACAACAGACTACATCATAGGAAATCCTAGATTTGTGCTAAGAGATGTTTGTGCATCAAAATCTGCTGTTGTTATTGGGGTTTAGGGGCGCATCAATAGCAAGCATCACCATGATATTTATCAGCAAGATACTGGTAGAAATTAGGCATGACCTCATAACCATTCAGCATGAGGCAGGATGTCGATGCTCAGTTGGGAGGGATGTTGATTCACTGTTCAGAAAGTGGAATATTCTGCCATATTTCACGAATAATTTATCACTGTTGCTACTCGACTGCACTGCATTGACTAGGTTTGACCCACGGTCAATGGAAAAAAACCGCTGGTGTGAACTACAATACATGTCAGCATGCTTACAATGCATACTTGTTCTAGAACGACACCCAGTCCCAGCACTATTTACAGCTTCATGTATGAATATTCTGATACACAGAGAACAAAGCCTTACAATCAATGAAACGTATTTCTGCAATGCATTGTTAAAACTTGTAAATTTGGTACCTAACCTGACCTAACCTCAGATGATTCACCACCACGAATGTTAGGCCTTCAGGTAGTTAGCTCCGGGTGTAGCAGCGGAGGCAGTTAGTAATCAGACATGGTACCTGAGGTGAGCAGCCACCAGCTCATCCAGCGGCGGTTCCAGCATCTCCTGGACGTCGCGTTCGGGTCGTTGCAGATGCAGCCTGGAGGACATGACGTGTGGGTGCCTCAGCGACAGTAAGTCAGCTGCTTGCTGTCCACGCCGCCGCTGCCAGGCTGAGCCCACCTGTTGCACAGACAACAGTGGCCACACTGTACACAACTGCACTGGCACAGTTCAGCCAGTCACAGTAAATGTGTTATACATGTGTGCTTGGTTATTGGCTTTGCGACACATCGACCGTTGAATCATGTAATGTCGCCAATCTCTCACGCCGATTGGTCGCGGGCGAAGAGTAGCAACAGGTGAGACTTCAACCAACGATCTTTCCATTGTGAGACAAGCAACTTACCCCTAGACCACTCATCCACCCCAAAGCACTTGAATAAGGAGGGTCTTTTCCCCATAACAAATAGAAGTAAACTGAATTAAAATGCATAATTAGAAAAGGTTGAGGCATGCCGCGGCCACTACACAGATAATTATGTTGGTACTGTATGGCATTTAACAAATGCACCCTTTTGCCAAATAGTAGTCAAAATCCTGTGCTTTTAACCAAAAATAGTGTGAGAATGGGCATCCACAAAATCTGTTTGACCCCTCCCTGGTGCAATTCCTAGGTACACCACTGGGCGAGGGGTTGGGCTGACTCCAAAATCTGAAAAGTTGGCCCCACATAAACTGGTGGCCTAGATCCACCAGTGGACATACCTGTGTGTTAATATGGTAGCAAATACCTTACCATGGCATACAAAGAGATGAGGGCTGTTTGCAAATTGAAATGAGCATGAACACTAAGCTGATCATTTAACTTTGATAGTGCAAATCTGCTGTGGTGGCATATGGGCTCCATACTTGTGGGTGGCCAGTGCTATCGTGACTCACAGGGAAGGATTTAGGTGTTTTCTAAACAAATTGGGGATCGACAGACCGGAAGCCGGAAGGCACTGGAATGCTCGGGGCAATAATAGGAATGTATCTACGAGTGAGGAGTGATCGGAGCTTTACTGCGCATCGTCGGCCACTTTGGTACTGATCAGCTTGGTTCTGCTATGAAAGATTGTTGGCTTTTGGGTAAAGGGCTACAAATGGTTATGGCGCAACCTGGCATAGGAGATTGAAGAAATTGAATATGTTTTCTTGTATGAAGGCTGGAGACCATGGGTCTTTAAATTTGTCATGGTCTGGAAGGGGATACCTTGGGGAAATGTTTGAATTTAACGAATGATGCAATTGGGTCATAATTAAATTAAAATTACCGCGACAGGTTGGCAACTCCCCACGGGTGTGGAACACTGGACCGTGCCAAAATCGTGTGCGCCATGACATCTTTAAAACGCTGACATATTTGAATGGCTTGCTTTTCGTATTACGGGGGGCTATTGGTTTGGTGGTGGTTTGTGTCCGTTTTTTTTTTTTTTTATGTCTAGTAACAATCAATTACAAGGAAATTAAGATGTAAATTTGAACTCTTTGTCATACCAATATGTACAATGTCATTGCTACATCTCTATATTTTCCAGTACAGAAAATTCATTGGAGGAACAATTATTTTGAGTTGATTATAGTTTTACAACACATTCAGCAGCTGAGGCCATATGGAGTCAGAGGCACAATTATTTTAAATATATAACATAAAGATGCATATGAAACAAAGCATATTTACCATGTTGCATATGTAATGTAATGTAATGTATATGCATACATACTAACCTGATTGAGATACTGGTTCAGGCTCATAGTAGCCATGGTTGTGAAGCCTGTGCTATCTTGTTCTGCCAGGCAAATAGTTGCAGTTCATCAACCTGAAATATATACAAAGCACCATGAAATAGGTGACATGTCAACTATTCCACATTTAAACTAATGAGTTGATGGATTGCCATCTTTTCAATAAATATTAACATCATGACCTTGGAGTTATCAACACCATACCTAACACCAGTCATCTTGAAAGTCCTACAAATAGCAGATCAGAATTTGAGCTAGAAAGTAACGTACACATGCTACTGACATAATTCCCCCCTGTATAAGCATGCTCCAAGATGCCTATTATCATCAACTCACTCAATACAACTCTTTTCAGTTGCTGCACATTACCTAACATAGTTTTTTAATACTTTTTACACTGCATGATCTCGGCAGTCGATGCGCCCCTAAACTCCTCCTAAATACCTTTTACTGTAATTCTGCATTAAAACATTGATTTTCATTAAATGTGAAAAATATAACTCCATTAATAGCATTCAGTATTCCAGATCATCACATGAAGGGTTGTGACTTGACATCTGAACACCAGCCTGCACAACAATGGATGGGTTCAGTTGGTTGGTTGTTGGAATTGATGAGCATGTCAACTGTGTTGATCATGCAGCGCCCATAACATCATCAGTGAAATATTGCAATGCCACTGTAAAACTAACATACAAAATCAGGCTGCCACTCAGGGCAGGAGGGGCACAGTTAATCACATCTGTTGGTGCACACAAGAGTGAAAATGGCAGAGAGAAAGTGAGGAGAGGGGACATTATTCTTATGTCACATAAATGTCCAAATTTTTGGAGGAATTTCCCAAAGGTGCAAGTTCCCATTAGGGCTCCAAAAAGCCCACCTGAGCATGATAAATTGTGACAATGCACAAAAAAAATCCACTGCGGCCTGCAGAATTGAGCAAGGCTTGGAAAAAGTTGCAAGCTATCCTGAAAGAAAACTGATGTTGGAGCCTCAATGACTTGCCTTCAGACACTGAGGTTCATGCTTGTGCCAAAAAATGAAACTCAGGCCCTTAAAAGTAAAAAATAATGTGGAGACAAAACAAATTACCCTGGGCCCCAGCAAAAAAAAAATCAGCAAGGACCACACAAAATAATGCTGGGCACAGATAATTCCACTAGAACACCAATCTTGTAAATTAAATGATGAAACAAATTTGGATCCTCAAAAATGTGCCAGCCATTAAGCAGACAATTGAAAGGTGGGTTATAATCCAGTGTCCTTGAAATTATCTAAGTAGATTAGAGCCCTTGCACTGAAAAATAAAGTGATCCCTACTTATTAGAATACAAAAAGAAATCAGAGGTCACAATCCTAGCATTTTAATAGGGGTGAGATGCATCCAGCAAATTTAGTTGCCCTTGACGCAAATCCTAGATATGCCACTACCATATGACAGTGTATCTGGGATGTATGGGCTGGCAGATGTAAGACTCTGAAGGGTCTTTTCAGCCTTCCTTGTGTGGACTATGTGAAAATGATCTGGTACTTCAGCAAACATTCACCAGATTATATAGACATATATTAGCAGACCATGGGGTGTTGTGGACGGGTACTACAGTGTTTGATTCAGTGGTGTATATTTGTGTGGTGTGAGCTCTGTAGTGTGTAATTCTAGAGTGTATAATTCTATAGTGTAGGCTTCTGTAGTGAATAAGTTTGTGTCAAATTGGTGTGTAAGTTTAAGATAGATTTTAGGACTAAAATAGTGGGCATAAATTACAGTAGGTATCTTCATATCTAGTGTAATTATACGGGATTATAGTGTATTGTAGATACTTATAGGCTATATTGCTGTATTACTGTAGATATATTACAGTAGATACTTGTAGGCTTACAAGCTTACAGTAACTAGACTTAGTACTAAGAGTAGAAAGAAAAAAAACAACAACAAAAATGGAAGGAGACTGTGGGAATTGTAAGTGTGTGGGAATCATTGGGGACTTGAGTAAGAGGTTAGATATGTTAACGGGGGAGGTGGAGCGCTTGAAGTGTTTGGTGGCGGGACCCATCATGGGAGGTGCCAGCCAGGCAACTCGGGTGCCCGAGCGGAGGACTGATGGGAGTTCGGATGGCTTGGTCCGGGATGGTGGCAGTTGGAAGGTGGCAAGGCGCCATAGCACCCGACTGGCGCTAAGGAAGGTGGACATGGGCGTCCCAATTAAAAATAGGTTTGATGCACTGGAGGAGAGGGAAGGTAATGATGAGAGGGACGGAGGTGGGGATGACCAGATGGCTGAAGATAGAGATGGAGAGAGAGAGGTTTTAGTCATAGGGGATTTCAGGGTTCGGTACATGGACCGAACATTTTGTAGCAAGAATCCCAGCAGACGGATGCGTGTTTGCTACCCGGGAGCGCAGGTGAAAGATGTTAGGGATAGGCTGGAGGGAGTAATGAGGGGAAGTGGAGAGGGTGCAACGGTAATTGTGCAGGTTGGAGTTAACGATGTAGGAAAAAATAATACAGAGGAAACAATGAAAGCCTATAGGGCTTTGATAGGTAGTTTAGCAGGAAGTAGGAAAAGAGGAGTGGTGACATCCATCCTCCCTATGGTCCATGCAAGCATGGAGTGGTATTCGAGGGCCATTGGGCTCAATACCAGAGTGGCCAACATTTGTAAGGAGCTTGGGGTGCAGTTCTTGGATTTGTGGGGGAGTTTTGGGGGAGGACGGAGATGTTTGCTTTAGATGGATTACATCTGAGCAAGAGAGGAGTGGAATTGCTCAGCAATAGGTATGAGGAGGCTCTCAACAGGAAACAGGGAAACTAGGCAGGACATGGGGGGATGTAGCTGATAAAGAGAGAGGCATAGCAAGCAATGGAAGGAATAATTTATCATGTTTTTATGTCAATGCCAGAAGTGTTAGGAACAAAATTGGGGAACTGCATGCATATATGTTGTCTGAACAGCTAGATTTGGTGTGCATAACAGAAGCATGGGTTAACGAAAGCATGTTTGGAGACAACTTGCAAGAATTTGAATTGACAGGCTACAACATGCATGCCTATCAAAGAGAGGCAAGGATAGGGAGGTGGCATTCTCTTGTATGTTAGGCAAGTAATGAAATGTCATTCCATAGAGGATGGAGTACATAGTGCAGGAGTAGAATCTTTGTGGTTAGATATAATTCTGAAGAATGGAACAAAATTTAGGATTGGGGCATTCTATAGACCTCCAGACCAGAATGAAAACACTGACAGGCTGATGCAGGAAGAGATAAGTAGGAGAGTACAGGAGAGAACTATTTTGTTGGGGGATTTCAACATAGCAGGATTGGGAAACAAAACAATAGGTGTAAGCAAATCAGAAAGATGTTTCATGGCTTGTTTTGAGGACAATTTCTTCTTTCAAATGATACACGAGCCTACAAGGGAAAATAAAATATTAGATCTAGTGCTTACTAATGAGGAAAATTTTGTGCAAAATGTTAACGTAGGAGAGACCTTTGGTAATAGTGATCACAACATTATACGCTTCTCATTATATGTTGGAAGGGTAGCAACCAACAGAACATTGATTCCGAATTTTACAAAAGGGAATTACAGTGAGTTCAGGAGCTTCCTAAGTGAAATTAATTGGGAAGACATATTGAATGGCTTAGATGCTTATGAAATGTGGACAATGATAAAAGATAAGCTATTTCAGGGTCAGGATAGGTTCATTCCCAGTAGGCAAATTAGATCAAACAGGGTTAAGCACCCTTCGTGGCTGACTAGGGAAGTTAAGCAATTACTGGACTCAAAGAAACAAGCATTCAAGAAACTAAAAGATACTAACTCTGGGTTAAACCTAGAATCATATAGAATAGCTAGAAATAAAGTTAGGAGGTGTGTTAGAGCATCTAAAAGACTTGCTGAAATCAACTTTGCTCGAGAATGTTCAGCAGGTAATGCTAAGAGATTCTTTAGCTTCTATAAATTTAAGGCCAAAAAGTGTAGTGTAGGACCACTGGAGGTAGATGGGGAAATAGTGGTTGATGATTGCGACATTGTGGAATCCCTAAGCAAGCAATTCTCATCAGTCTTCACTAAAGATAATTCTGGTACAATAGGAACATCGTAGGCCATGCCATGGCAGATGATATGCTGGAGGATCTTACAATAACTACAGAAGCCGTAGAGAAGCAGTTGCAGAATATAAAACCTAATAAAGCTTCCGGACCAGATGAAATATATGCTAGGATCTTAGTAGAGTGTGCTAAAGCTTTAGCAACTCCCTAGGTATCATTTTCAGGCGATCTATGGAGTATTCAGAAATACCTGAAGATTGGAGAAATGCAAGTGTAGTACCAATTTTCAAAAGGGAAATAGGAAGAGTGTAGGAAACTACAGGCCAGTCAGTTTGACCTCATTAGTTTGCAAAGTACTAGAAAAGCTGGTTAAACAGAATGTTCAGATTCATCTTGATAGGCACAACCTTTTAAGGGATACTCAACATGGATTTCGATCTCAAAGGTCTTGTTTAACTAACCTATTGGAGTTCATTGAGTATGTTACCAAAGAAGTAGACAATGAAAGCAGGATGGATGTTGTGTACTTGGACTTTAGCAAAGCTTTTGATAAAGTTCCACATGGAAGGTAATTCATCAATTACAACAACATGGGATTGTAGGAAAAGTTCTACATTGGATTGAAGCATGGTTGCAGGGAAGGAAACAAAGGGTAGTATTGAATGGATGTAAATCTGGTTGGAAAGATGTTCTGAGTGGAGTGCCACAGGGCTCTGTTCTAGGGCCCCTCCTCTTTATCATCTTTGTGAACAACATTGAAGTAGGGCTGAGGAATAGAGTGTTCAAATTTGCTGATGACATCAAGCTGGTAGGAGTGGCTAACAGCAGAGATCAATCTAGTAATATTCAACTAGATTTGGACGACCTAAAAGAGTGGGCTGATCAATGGCAGATGACTTTCAACTATGATAAGTGTAAGGTTATGCATATAGGGTCTGCAGGCGAGACATTCAGTTATAAAATGGGAGGGAGGGAACTGGATGTTATTGAAGAGGAAAGGGACTTAGGTGTGTTGGTCTCAAAAGACCTTAAAGCAGAAAAACAATGTATCTCAGCTAGAAATAGGGCACTCAGAATGCTGGGACTCATTAATAGAAGTGTGAAATATAAGAGCAGGGAAGTCATGAAAAAGCTGTACTTAGCATATGTGCGGCCCCACTTGGAGTACTCTGTACAAGCATGGAGCCCCTACCTAGAAAAGGATATAGATATGTTAGAAAGAGTCCAGCGCAAAGCCACTAGACTGTCAGTGGATTAAGTAACTTAGAATATGGAGAAAGGCTTAATGCATTAGATATGTACTCACTCAAGTATAGGAGATTAAGGGGAGACATGATTGAAATGTACAAAATTGTTAGAGGGCTAGATCAGGTCAATTTGAATGATGCTCTGCAGTTTAGAGTATCCCATAGGGGTCATCAATTCAGGTTAGACAAAATGAGGTGCAGGACAGTTAAACGACAACAGGTCTTCAGTCAAAAGGTTGTTGACCAATGGAATAGGCTGCCTGCTGATGCAGTGGGGAGTCCCTCATTGAATGTCTTTAAAAGTAGGGTGGATAAATTTTTTAGACAGGAAAATGTTGTTTTTGAATTCTAACTTGTGATGCATGGGATATTGGCAACTTCCTTTGCGATGTCATACTGATGAGATTGGCTGTGGTGGCACAGGTGGAGGGATTGCATGGGTTTGGAATTGATAGGTGTGAACATGTACTTTCTAATATCTTCTAGACAGGCTTGACCCAGATGGGCCCTTGTGGCCCTTATTAAGCCTTAACACTTTATGACTTTATGACTTTATGGAAGAATTGAAGCAAATAACCCTGCTGTGAATGGCACTATATTGTATGAACTACTAAATAAAGAAATCACAGAAAAAAACAGCCTAAACTAACCTAACCTAACTAATGCTAAAACAATATAGCATATTATACAAAATATATTATAACATAACTAATCAAACCTAGCCTAACCTATCCAGAAAAACAGAATTGCCAGAAACAATTTTTTTGGGTGGGCATGACATTAAATATATGTGACACTAACAGCACTGCCATTATCTGTAATACAAGGAACTCCTTGTTTTGATCAAAGGTTGTGGATGCACCAGGCTGCAAGCATTCTATCTCAGGAATAAATGTTGCATTCAGGCAGAATCATAAGGTTTTCAATGTCCAAGAGCATTAAATCAAGTGTGTGAAGTGTGTAATTTCTTCACTATGTGTGTGACACACCAGGCATGGACAATTATGTGCAATGTGCTATATTCATAGTGAAGAATATGGCTGTTTCTTTGCCAACTGAAAAATAACCATTTGGTAAGAAAATGAGTGGTAACAGTAATTTTCATGCTAAAATACCTCATATCCAAAAAAGGAATTCCAAAGAACCAAAATTTATCTTGATCTTCAACTTTACCTGTTAATCTACATTAGGTTAGGTTATGTGGCATTTTTTTTTTTGCATTTCATTTTATGCTGTTGCCTAACTCAAGATTCCTTTTTGCTTGATTCATAAAGGTAAACTGTCCATAAAATTTCTTATTGTTAGCTTAAGCTGCAATAATAATGGAAACATGTCCAAGTTAAAAAAAGGCATAAAAATATCCAAACATAATCCACCATAGCTCCTTTGTTTGCTTCATGGCTGTGAAAACATGCAAAACATGTCTCGTGATTACCTTAAGTGCAATAACACCAGCCCAGGTGTTATTTGATAAATGCAGCTGTTTCCAGCATCATTCAGTCAAGTGTCAAGGGTCAGGAATGATATCAGGTTGATGTGTATTGTTCCAGTTGTTGCTTCCTATAAGCTGAAGAAATTCCAGACCCAGCCTAAAACGCGTTAATAACACAGGAATATATGAAGCATTTCCCAGTCCGATGCCTATTATCAACACCACAATCGCAGACCTCCACTAATAACTAATAGAATACCGATGTCTTCGCTGCGCCACAGATGAAAGCTGAGCAAGGTCTATTTTTTACTAGACGGCCGACTGTTCGCCAGCAGCACGCTCCGCGTTCTACTCCGGTCGGTCCCGGCTGGGGCAGCGGTATATGAGCAAAAGACCGAGCGCGGCCCCTGATCCCACATATTTTGGCCCTGGAATGAATTGTTGTAAAATGAAAAGTTGTCGATAGATTTGGATAAAAAGTAGTGCAAATGATGTTAGGTACATGATGAACAGATATAAAGTGAGAAACATCTTTTAAAATATTGCAATTGCGCTTTTGAGGTCTAATTTCTATAATCTTTTTCCCAAATTTGTGCGGTATTCGGCACGTATGGCCCATGAAATTAAAATCCCTCATAACCGATAAATACTTGCGAAGTGACGCTGGGGATGTTTGTAGTTATGTAATCTACTAATCTTCTCCCCATGAATTTTCATGGTGGAGGAGTATTTGTCTGGGGGCGTCATTTCTTAGGAGGTTCACCCTGTGCAAATACCTGAAGGGGCGCCTTCGGTAGAAAATCCGCTTAGCGGGGGAGGGTCGTACATTTGAGCACACTGAAGGGGTGCTTCTATTTGAAAAAAATGTGAGGGGAGCACTCGAGTCATCCCGGAGGGGCGCGGGTTCAACATTTAATGAGGACATGTCGACGAGTCCACCGACCATCCCTGAATCCTCACGACCATCCTGTAGGGCACGGATTGACGCTCAGGCAGAGTGTTGCTTTATATACTTTTAAGGGGGCAATTGCCCCATCAATGTTGGCTTTGCGCCAGATCCCCCGCCCCCGGGACCCTGTGGAGTGTGACCCCCGATGAAATTGGGCATGCCATTACTTTCACGTATTTACCCCACTCCCCAGCCATATAATTTTCAGAATTGAACTTCCGGGCGCTCACGATTTATTTATATATGGGCGCTTTTGCTAAAAAAATTAGGAAGGGGTGCACTGGAGCCTCATTGTAGGTCCACGTTTCCTGGTAAGATGGACGACACCTTGCCATGAACGGACACATGTCCCCTGTGCCCTCTGTATGTATCTACAAAGGGATGAACGGCAGGGACGCGGCAGGTCGGAGCACAGGCTTGATGGGAAGTAGATGTTGTGTATTTTGCTTGGTATGTGCGTACATACATAAATATGTATATATATGTACATATACATAAAACAAAATATTTCGCTTCATATATGAATGCATTATTTCGAAATCACATGATCATTTTCCCCACCTTGAACACCCCAGCATCCCTCCTTTACATCCATACCACACTACGCAGCGCCTACCAGTGCCCTCGTTTTGCATATATGCGGCGCCGCCGTCGGGAGCTGTTTTTAAAAGTCGAGTTGACCACTAGTTATATACAGAGGTCAATGAGCAAGGTCGTCTAGCAAGCTGATTGGAGTGAAATATTTTCCCATTGTGTAGGAAAAATATGTGTCCATATTTTTAATTAGCTTCAAATGGTGCGCACTACAGACATTCGTGGTGAGCGTCTTTGCGAACATGTGGGTATCCGTATTCCATGTGGTGGATGAAGAGGTGGTGGAGGTGAGCATTGAGAGGATTTGTGGTCGCTATTGATATGAATAGGCGACATCAGTGACTCAGTGATACCAGAGTATTCTAGTTGATCGGAATACGCATTTTGGTGTGCAGAAATGCAGGCATCAAATCTAAACAATGTGAAAATCTACAATCTGACGGCCGGGAAATCACTTCCTGACTGGCTGTCAGAAAAGAAGAAACGAAGCCTTCTAAGGAAGGATGTGGAAATCAGCAGGAGGATAGAGCTGATTCAAGACCTTGATATGCCAGGGGTGAGCTCATGCGTTGGCTTGTCACCTGATCAGCAGTACATTGTAGTTACAGGAATGTACAAGCCTACCATGAAGTGTTTTGATGTGAATGAGCTCTCCTTGAAATTTGAACGGTGTTTTGACAATGAGGTTGTTAAGTTTGATTTCTTGAGTGATGATTATGCAAAGCTGATATTTTTACAGCAAGACAGGTATGTTGAGCTTCACACTCAAGGTGGTAGATACTTTCGGCTCAGAGTGCCAAAATATGGTAGGGATATGGCCCACCATATTGAAGCATGTGATATCTACATTGCATGTGCAGGCAGTGAAATTTATAGGCTAAATCTAGAGAGAGGATGCTTTCTCAGTCCACTGCAGACTGAGGCAGCATGTGTGAATGTTTGCAAAATTAACAAAGTCCATCAGCTTTTGATGGCTGGCACAGAAGAAGGAAAAGTAGAGGCATGGGACCCTCGATCAAGAACAAGATGTGGCATACTTGACTGTGCATCAGGAGCACTGGAAGCTGACTCAGAAATTGATGGCATTCCTAGCATCACTGCAATGGAAATGAGTAGCTCTCTGCAATTGGGAGTAGGTCTCAGTACAGGTCAAGTGATGCTGTATGACATAAGGTCAGACAAGCCTCTGTTGGTCAAAGACCACTACAATGAGCTTCCAATCAAGGACATCAGGTTCCAGCCTGACATTGATCTTGTTATGTCCATGGATGCCAAGGTGGTCAAAATTTGGGAGAAGGAGACAGGGAAGCCATATACATCAATCTCATCTGACAAACAGCTCAACAACCTGTGCACAGTCCCAAACACAGGTTTGTTATTCATTGCAAATGAAGCACAGAAGGTACAAACATACTATATCCCATCCATTGGCCCAGCTCCCAAGTGGTGCAATTTCTTGGATAATCTGACAGAGGAGCTAGAAGAATCTGATGTAGCCACCATCTATGACAACTACAAGTTTGTGACAAGACAGGAGTTGGATGATCTAGGATTGACGCATTTGCTGGGCACCAACTTGCTGCGTGCTTACATGCATGGGTTCTTTGTAGACATCCGACTATATAAGAAGGCCAAGGCTGTGGCAGATCCATTTGCATTTGAAAGCTACCGCAAGCAGAAGATTAAGGAGAAGCTGGATGCTTCTCGTGACAACCGTGTCAAGCTTACCAAGTTGCCTGCTGTCAACAAGGAGATTGCAATGAAACTAATGAATGGTGCAAAGTCTTCCAACAGCAAAAAGCGTACAGCAACACAGGGTCTTCTTGCTGATGACCGCTTCAAGGCCATGTTTGAGAACCCCGACTTCACGGTGGACCGCGAGTCTGAGACGTTCCGCCTGCTGAACCCAGTGCTGAGCTCACTGGAGGAAGCACGCGCCGAGAAGCTCGAGCGTCGTCTGCGACTGGCGGAAGAGCAGCGTCGTCAGCAAGAGGAACGTCGCCTGGAGCGCGAGGAGCCTGAAGGCCGGCCCAGCTCTGAGGAAGACGACGATGATGACGAGGATGAGGACGAGGGCAGCTCGGATGAAGAGTTTGTCAACGAGCGGCAGCGGCGCCAGCGCGACCGGGCCGAACAGCGACTGCGGCTGCGGCCGGAGTTGGTGCCCAACCCGGCAGCGGCGGGGTCTTTGAAGGTGTTACAAGGCGAC
Organism: Imbricaverruca yamaguchii; assembly: GCA_034440575.1. Lineage (NCBI taxonomy): Eukaryota > Metazoa > Arthropoda > Thecostraca > Neoverrucidae > Imbricaverruca > Imbricaverruca yamaguchii. The sequence continues at coordinate 1,111,308 of JAOTOL010001634.1, forward strand.
AGCGTGCGCGAGATCACAGGTGCCGGCCGCCGGCAGAAGCGCGTCAGCCTGGGCGACCGGCTGCGGCAGCAGCAACAGACGGCCGGCACCGTGCAGCACCTCGCCGGCTTCGGCAACCGACAGATGTCGTTCTCGCTGGGCAAGAAGAAGCGCGGCGATTCGCGCCGACGACTGGAAGCGGAGCAACACCACGCAGAGCGCCGAAAGATCCGCCGCTCGGCCAGCTCGCTGGGCAAGACTACCGGCCAGTTTCGACAATCATAGTATTGCAAGCAGGTTCTGTTCCACTATTTGGGGGAAGGGGTTGGGTAGGCGTGATGTTGGTCTCTGATTGTTTTATGCGCAGGCAGGACGGAATGTTTCGTTTTGGCCATATGCATCGTCCACTATTCATTATAAGTGACCGTGTGGGTAGGATGCGTGATGCATAGCGCAGCATCATGTTCTGTATGTCGGATCCACCTGCATTTTTGTATTTTGCGGGATCAAACCACATGTACATTTGCCGAAATACATGGCTATGTCTGTGTATCGTTCTTTTTAAGAAAGGTCGAAGGAAGTGATAATGGAAGGAACTGTGTTCTATTTTCGACTTTCCGGGATTCGCCACGCAATATCGACGTGTGTCCTGCGAACGTGTTAACTGGCTGCTTCGTGATGTGGTTCCACTTGCACAATTGAACAGCCTATTGAGCAGTTAACGACTTGCTGGACTGCTAAGAGAACTTGTGTCGTGAGCCATATCAAGTGGATTCATCAGTAATGGACTCTGGAACCCGCCGGTGGCAGATTTAACTGTTGGCGTAAGAAGGGCATCGTTAGTATTTTGGATTGAATCGGTCATATACAAGGTGAAATTGCAGCATAGTGGGCGACATCCGCGCATTTGAATCCAAGCTGATGCTCTTGAGCTAAAATTACCTGTCATCCGGTCCACTCTTCTTGAATCTAATCATTAACGTACAAAAACATTTGACACAAATAGGGATGTTGAAACTGGTTTCTTGACCATTGTTGGGCTATACTGTTCTGTTCCAGCAAACGATGAGAATGGGGCTCAATGCTTATATACTCAGGGGCGTCAAGTTGCTGGAATGGTTGAAGGCCGTACAATATTGTTTAGGCCAGAATTTGAACGTCGCGCCTATCTGCGGGTGTTACGATGCGCCTGGCTTTATTTTTGGAAGCTGTAACTTAAATGTGTCATGAAATGATGATATCCAACGGCTAGGAGTGTGAAGATAATTTGGAGTGCTTCCGAGTTCTTACAGCACATCCACTCATTGCTTCCCCAGGCTGAGGCCAGGGGGCACTATTGAGCAACCGATGTACGAGCATGATGATAAACATGTTGCCTTTCAGTAAGAGTGGTGGTTATTGGTTTTACAGCACATCAACTTTTCAGTCGTGTAGTGTCGCCGATCTCTCATGCCGATTGGTCCCGGGCGAAGAGTAGCGGCAAGTGAGACTTGAACCCACAATCTTTGTATTGGAAGGTGAGCAACCAGTGTTAAATTATTCGTGAAATAAGGTGGAGTATACCATCTTTGTACAATGAGGAGATATCTGTACTGTCTTGATGTACTAGCCAAACGCGAGGCAACTTCACGGCCCCGAACAGGAGTCACTCGGGAGCGTCACGCTCCGACCGCGCGCAGCGGGACCCACACAACCTCGCACCGCGGACTCACAACCGCGCGCCGCGGGACTCACACGAAGAGTACCCGCCAATCCCACGGCCGCCGCTCTGGCGGTGTCACTCCAATATCTCACGTGCTGTGTCCGCTGCCTAGATGTCGCCACACAACACTACATTATCCTCCCCTACGAAATAAGGCTGGAGCGTGCCTACCTAAGCAACACAATTTCGCGTGCTACAATTACAAATGAAGCGCTACGCTTGAACAATCCAAAGCCTCTTGGTACAACAGCACACCTAAATACTCGCACATTTGTCAAAACCGTATCGAAGAGGAGCCCGACTGACTCGACCAGATCTGGTTCTCAACGGTGTCTCGCGCTCGCTAGACGGCATCGCTGCATCTTCTTGCTGCGTCTGGGGATGCAGCCGCGCCTGTTGACCCAACTGCGCATGTCGGCCTCCGCCGGACATCTCGTCCCCCTCAGGAGTCTCCACCGGCGTCGGGTTCTGCTCCCTGGAGTCTGCTTCGGGCCTCGGGCGCTCCTCGCACACTCCGCGGCTGTTTCCTGTGCTCGTAAGTCGATCAGCGTGAACTCTTGTACCGTCATCGAGCACGAAACTCGCCGGTCCGCGCCGCTCGAAGACTCTTCGGGCGCGAGAACCTCAACCGCCCTTTACGTGCCTGTGGCGGATGACGGTGCCGTACAGCGTCCCCCACGGCGAAGTCGGGAGCCTTCACACGATGTGTGCGGTCGAAGTAGGCCTTCTGACGAGCCTGCTTATGCGTCACGCGGTCCCGCAGGTCAGCCCGTCTCGGCCGTAGTCGCCCTCCGACGTCCACCGCTGCGCTGAGCTTGTTGCGCATCGGACGCCCGTGCAGCAGTTCGGCTGGACTGCAACCAGTGGTTGCTTGAATCGTGCTCCGGTATGACAGCAGAAACAGCTGGAGACACTGAGAACTGTCAGCCTTTTCCAGATCTGCTGTCTGAAGTGCTGCCTTGATCGTCTTGTTCGCCCGCTCAACCTGGCCAGATGACTGCGGATGATAAGGAGACACTTTTATGTGAGCGACCCCAACACTGCGCAGGTACGAGAAGCATCGGAAAGCGCTCGACGAGTAGGGTCCGGATCCGCCCCCAAAACAATTTCCCCCAAAAGTGACGTCACCAGGGGCGATAGATTTTCAAGACTTTTCACAACCTACACTATGTTTTTGACTCTGGGGAGTTCATTTTGGGGATATATGAAAAAGCAAAATTTATTTGGAATGAGAAAAGGACACCGAAATCGACCAGGGCCATAACATTTTTTGCCCCCCCAAAATACATTATTTTTTTTGAAATTTCAAAACTGAGTTTTCAAGTTTTCTTTAATTTTCCCTTTCCAATGGATAGAGCAGTCAGAGAAATGTTGTTGGAAGTCAACTTTCCCTAATAAAAATGCTTGCTTTAGCCAGAATCATACTATTTGAACTGCAATTGGCAAATGTGCAAAATTTATATGTAGCCAAAAACTAAAAAAAAAAAAAATCCACTCGTACGTTTTGTTGCATCCATAGAGGTAGGGTAACGCTGAGCATTTCATTACAATTTTTGTATCCGTTAAAGCGTGACGACTGGTTTAACTTTTTTGGAGGCGACCTCACATGACCTCGACTAACTCGTTGACCCTAGATGATCTGACTGCACGATTTTGAAACAGCATGCCAAGTTGAAAGGTATGCGAAATTTGGGCGCGCTGCCGCGCGCCGTTCTTCCGCCATCCGCGAAAAACCCGAGGGGGCGGTTGAAGACCCCCTCCCCCCGAGACGGGATGGGTTAACATAAGCATCCTTGAAAGCATAATAATCCAATACTAGGTGTCTCACAAAATAAATGAAAAAGATGCGCATATCAGCAGGCTATGGGCAAAAAATTGAGTTGGAAACTTCAATGATGTTATAAAAGACAATAGTTATGAGGAATTTTGACATGCTAGTGAACTCGTTTCGACATCTCACACAGGACGAAAAACCAATATTTTAACGCTGCGGGCAACTCACCCATAGACTACTCGTCCACTCTCGGTAGAGGTGTGATACATGCCCATGCTCTCAGACCCCACAATAGCGGGGTTCCACATCCGCATCTTCGTGCCTCATACCCGGAGGAGATGGGTCTTTGTAGCATTGCAGGAGGTCCAAGACGATGGTACTTACTTGATGCGACTTTGCTTATAATTCGAAAATCGACAAATCTACCAGTTTTCAACAAATGGATATGGCTCCTATGGCTTTCCAGATGCCTTGAAACGGCGTCAATCAGACAGAAGTACGCTTACCACTATCGATAGGTTTTGATAAAAATCCCACATCTGTTATCAGCTTGTGCCCATCCTGTGAATGCTGTGACTATATCATGTTCGCTGACGCAATAGTTATTCACCTAGAGTGGGCAAGACTGGATCAACCTATCCACTCGCACAACGTGATATGGTCTCCAGGCAGACGAGATGACGCGCCCGACATGTCATGCGTCAATAGATGACGCTAGACATGCCTGATGCTCGATAATTACACCGTAGGATAATTCCATCTAGGATTGTCACAGTTCACGCAAAATATAACAAAAGTAGCCAAATCCAAAGTAGCCCACGCTCCGGCATGCCTCAATCGCCATGACTATATTCTGCAGCAGACTATATTACCAATAACTGACAACCCTTGGTAATTACTAGACATCAGTGTCTTGTGACATCTTGTGAGGAAGAACAGTACACGCGTCTCTCCCGCCACCACCCTGATCGCCACAGCTGACAAATATGTCTCCTCCACAAGCGCTTTTTCAGCTGTACTCCCAGGAACATACATCTGAAATGGACTCGAGACCACCTGACGCCAAAATAACAGCAACTAACCGAACATTGTGAACGCCAAACGTAGGTAAGGTTACGTTAATCGTCCATGGTACATTTTGATACATTCCAGCAACCGTGTGGGGAACCGGACTTCGAGTCGGCGCCCAGTGGCGCAACGTAGCGGCCGAATATGGAACTAATGTCTGTGCGTTCAGTCGCTGAGAAGACTAGTCATGAAGAGTTCTGGAGATGGCCGACATAGGGTGGGGGCACAAGTAGCCCTCCACCCTCCACCCACTGGAAGGTGGATGGACAGTCAGAACCAGGCTAAGAACGGAGCCATGTTTTAAATGAACAGTCAATTGATCCAATGCATGCTCCATTGTGTCATTGTATCATCCATCAGTGGGACGGACGAATGCGAGGGGAGCATATACCGCCACCATTTTTGTCATTGAGTATCGGTCGTAAGAGCCTGGCCTCGAATTAGCGGATTATACCTTTCGCCATCTAATCATTACATCGCTGTAGTGTTTGCTTTTTTTCTTTTTATCTCACTTCCATAAGTAAGTTACCCATTACTCAAGGTGGTACAGCTAGGCCAAACCGTTCATATATGGGTAGTCTCACGTCGCATGCTGGTATCTGTGGATTCGCAAATGTTTATGTGCTGATGCAATAGTGCATTATAATGCACGCAAAACATGACGAATAATGAATAGTTTTAACGCAAATACACTTTCCTGCCACATGCCCTTTCCTCCATTGTTTAAAGAGATCTAGTTATATTTTATTGACATTTAGAATGCAGTGATGTTTAATTGAAGTTCAATGTTTTTAACGCAGTAGTCGTATGCCAATTTCCTTATCAATGCACGTGTGATCTTCACCGATATAGCAACACCCCTAAACAATACGTGGAATGGGGCGAGGCTTTTCTTCATTGATTTGGCGCACCCCTGTGGTGTTCGCTGTAGCACTGAGCAACGCACGCGGAAATTGGCTGCCACCTGTCGCAGTCGCCGTATGCCTCAGCTTGCCTTAGTGCCGCCCCGCAGGTGCACTGTCGGATAGGTATGGAAAAGCAGCCGCTGAGGAAGCGGCTGGCCTTCCGTATTGCTCAGCGCCGGTAAGTTCACCTCGAGCTGGATCAGCTCGGAATGGTATCGGGTGATGCACCATGTCTCAGTTCGCCTCTGGGCGGTATCAGGTGATGCACCATGTCCAGTTCGCCTCTGGGCGGTGTCAGGTGATGCACCATGCTCAGTTCGCCTCTGGGCGGTATCAGGTGATGCACCATGCTCAGTTCGCCTCTGGGTGGTGTCAGGTGATGCACCATGTCCAGTTCGCCTCTGGGCGGTATCAGGTGATGCACCATGTCCAGTTCGGCTCTGGGCGGTGTCAGGTATTGAACCATGCCCAGTTCGGCTCTGGGCGGTGTCAGGTATTGCACCATGCCCAGTTCGGCTCTGGGCGGTATCAGGTGATGCACCATGCCCAGTCGGCTCTGAATTGTGTCAGGTATTGCACCATGCCCAGTTCGGCTCTGGGCGGTATCAGGTAATGCACCATGCTCAGTTCGGCTCTGGGCGGTGTCAGGTGATGCACCATGTCCAGTCGGCTCTGAATTGTGTCAGGTGATGCACCATGCTCAGTTCGGCTCTGGGCGGTGTCAGGTGATGCACCATGTCCAGTCGGCTCTGAATTGTGTCAGGTGATGCACCATACTCGGTTCGGCTCTGGGCGGCGTCAGGTGTGTCAGTTTCAGTTATGTTTCAGGCGCCTCTTCAGTTTCTGAGCGTCCCTTTGGAACTTCAGGGACGTCCTAGATCTGCTTGGGCGCCGCTGGATGTGTAGAAGAAGCGCCAGCATATATCATGCCGCCACTGAAGCTCGCATGGTGCCCCTCTCGAAGAGTCGGACGCCCCCTGGAACTTTTGAACACCCATGAGAAATTGCAGGGTGCCCTGGAGCTGCTTGGATGTTCGCCCCTGAAGCCCACCTGCAACACGGAAATTCTACCTGTCAAGCCAAACATCCCAGTCCAGATCATCCATTCCTTATTTAGAACGGACGCATTTTATGGGCAAAATCACGCAGGCAAATGCAAATCATTTTTTCGTCAACGCAAAGCATTCGTTAAGCTTTAACTCATGGCACTTCAGGGAACTGAGGAGCTGTGATTACGAGCAGCTATTTTTTTTTATCCTACCGCTGCAGCGGTAGGATACAAAAAATAATTTGGCCCATGGGCCAAATGAAATGAAATTACTGCCTGGGCGGATTTGACCCATATACTACAATAGAATAGGCCCTGTTTAGATTGAATATTAATGACTGTGCAATTAAGGTACGTGTGAGAAGGTTCAGGACATAATGTGACGATTTTTTTTTCGCGATGTAATTTTCCACCAGCAGGTGTCCTGTAACCTCGTCATTGTTGGATGAAAATGAGCGGACAACGACCGACAACCAGTGGTAATGATAAGCAACCATGCGACCACTCAGCCACAGCTCTCCCACATCCAAACAGGATGCACACGCCGCTGGCATCCGAAATGTTCACACTTGGTCGCAGCACTGCGCCTGACACCATGACGCCCCCGGTTAGGCTGACATTCCGTCACGCTGGCCCCCACCTGCCGACACGTCGCGCCAACTTCAAGGCTGGCGACATTCGCGGAACGTGCAAAACATTGCCGAGCGTTCGTGGTGAACAGTTTCCCGCCGTGCACGACTGTGCTGCAGTCGTCGGGTTGCATCACCGGCCACAGGACGTGGGTTGACGGGTCAGACAATGCGCTGGTAGCAGACAAAGAAAAGGTATTGGCCCAAGGATGCTGCCGAGTTGTTATTTTAGTGCAAAGCGATCAGCATGCAAAAGTCTGTGTACATGGGCGGGGGAGGCTTCTCGGCGATGTCCACATCCGTAGGTAGTTTTCTTCTGTTGTGAAATGACGCATATGCCTTTTCCTTTTTGGGAAAGCAGTTATTTTCATCAACACATCACTTCCAAGCATAGGCGTAGGAACGTCTCAAAAAGTGGGTGGGTCAGGGTACACAGCAGGGACGCACCCAGGAATTTCGCAAAGAAGCATTGTTAAGCACCTTTGGTAAACCCCGTCAAGTGAGGTTACCTCACTTGACCTATACTAAATCGTTGACCTTAGATGACCTGACTTCACAAGTTTGTCACAATATGGCAAATTGATGTGGGAAAAGTTATGCCAAATGTCGGCGCGCTGCCGCGCGTTGTTCTTTCACTATTTGCGAAAAAACATGAGGGTGAGCGGTTGAAGCCCCCCGAAACGGCGCGGGTTAAGATATCACCCGTTGTAAATGCTCAGATGTTGATGAGAAAGAATAAGCAAGCACGTAGCTTACTTGCTGGCCCATGACAAAAGAGGTCTCATGATTGATGCTGGAGGGGATGAGAAAAACGAAAGACCGCTGATGCTGGAGATCGCTGGCTGAATATTGTTTGATCCGGTGTGTGGTAGACCAAGATTGGCAGGCTGACTGGCTGGGTCAAAGGAAAACACAATAAGTAAAAACACATGACATTGTGTTCGTCCTCAGGGCCCAACTCCAGCACATTGATGATCAGTTACCTCAAACATCCCTCTAGTACACATCGTGCACTTTAGAATATCCGCCACTTGAAACAAAATGCTACCACTACATCACGTAGCACCCGGCTGAAACAGAATGAGAGAGCTTATTTTGTGGATTCAGTGGAGAAGAGCTGACAGGTGGCAACACACAGCCCCTCATAAATTCATGACGTGTTCAGACTTAAGAGCCACAAGGGCCCATCCTCAATTTAATTCGATGACTGGTTTTATTCTTCCCACGTTTTCTGGCGGCTAAGAAATCCGAAAATCCGCTCAGATTTGATGCACCTCATCTCTGATTAAATACGCTTCCAGATTGGCTACCGTACGGAGTTTCTGGACAGGCATTCTTATTTTTACATTTCGAGTTTGTTTTGTCTTCGGATGTGTTTTAGGGCTCCAGCCAATTTGTATTAGGGGCCCGGCTCATTTGTGAGGCCTCGACTTTTTATTAGAGCTTTGTGCACCAAAGATATTTTGTATGCATCGACGCGTTTTCGTAGACACTGAAGTTTTATTTAGTGCGCATTTTTTTGTTCCCTTTCTAGGACCCTGTCGATTTTTGAGGACCCTAGCTAGTTTTTGAGGTCCCATGATGCCTCAAACTCCGCTGTGCTTTGAGGGCCCCGTTGCGCTTTTTTAACTACCGGTGTTTTTATTCAGAGCTGTGAAGCATGCTTTAAGGCCCTGCCGCTTTTTGCCAGACTCGGTACGCTTTGGAGGGCCCGGTGCATTTTGGTCTCCAGTTGCTCTCTCAGGGTCATGCTGTGTTTATTTGAAGTTCCTCGCTCATATTTGTGTGATCCCAGCACGATATTAGGGTCTCGGATACAATTTCTCGGGGTCCTGTCACACCTCGTCGGGCACTGGCGCGTGGTTCCGGGGGAATCCGACGCCAGTTTTCTGGTCTGAACGCAATTTTTGGTGACTTATTCTGAATTATGTAAAGTCCGAGCCACGACCTGATTTTCGGGCCTTCGGCGACGATTTTTTTTTGTCCCATCGCGATTTGTCGAGCTCCGGTACGTTTTTTGATATAGCATGCGATTTGCTAAGGCATCTTATGGTATGTTTTGGCTAAGGGGAAACTTTCCTGGCTCGAGCATTTCTTTTTCGGAATCTCTTCATTTTGGAGAACTCCGGCCGATTGATTCTTGTCGGGTTCCGATGCGATTTTGGGGCCACGCCGTGTTTATTTTGAGACATCGACTCCAATTTTTGGCAGACCCAAGGGAATTATTCAGGCCTCGACCATAATTTTTGGGACTACCGACTGGAATTTCGGGTTGCGATTTTTTCCTCAATATTGGGGGGGGCGGTATTTCGCGGAGCGCGTTGTAATTATCTGGGCTACAGCGCGATTTTGGCGTTCCTCGGGCCAACTTTTCGGGCCCGGTGCAAGTTTTTTGGTGTCGGTTATATTTATTTATAACTCCCAATTCTGGGCGCCCCGACGCGAAATTATATCACCCTAGAACCATTTTTAGGGATCCGGGGCGATTCTTGGGTTCTTGCAAGCCCACCTCTTCAGGATAGAGTGAAGATTTTCCTCTTTAGTATGCCACTGCGGCTACCCAACGAGTTTTTTTTCTTCAGCCGATGGCACCCTTCAGGGTAGAAAGGCCCTCAGGAGAACGCTCTTTCGTGACCTGTTCTGAATTTTCCGGTCCTCGGGTCGCGAAGCCTCCTACGCGATACTTGTGCGTCCCAGCACGATTCTTCGGGTTCCCGGCGTAATTCCTTTTCGGTGATCCAACGCGCTTCTTTTCCGAGGCCCAACGCCTTTTCGGTGTCTTTGGCGCAATTGTTGTGGTCGCGGAGGAACATTCTGGGAATAAATTGATTTTCGGGAAGTCAGCTGCGACCTGTGGGGATGCGGCGCGACTTTTGGGCCCCTAGTGTGTTTTCCAAGTGCAGCGGCGCTGTGCTTTTTGGTGCTCAAAAGTGCGATTTTTTGGACCCTGTCGTCATTTATTTGGGTGCCTATTCAGCCTAGCATTCAGCAGTGGCGGCGCAGGTGTGACAACGGCAGAGCCTAGCATTCAGTAGTGACGAAGCAAGTGTGATGACAGCAGAGCCTGACATTCAGCAGTGGCGTAACAGATGTAACGACGGAAGAGCCTGACATTCAGCAGTGGCGGAGCAGGTGTGACGACGGCAGATACTGACATTTAGAGGTGGATGAGCTCCACGAATCGCGTATGTTCCCGACGTCCTTCGGCTCTCCAGACGGCGACGCTACTGCACATGTGCGCTGTTTGCGCCAGAGGACGGGCGCAGCCTGCGTACGCCCAGGCTCAGGCTAGTGCAGCGTGCATGTGCGTCAGCAGCGTGGCGACGATGGCCACACCCCGAATGCCTCGCCCGTGTAATTACGTGCTCCCGCAATCACCCGTTGACCTGCAATAGTCTGATGCTGTAATCACCTGCAGATATGGAATCACCTGTTGTTTCCGCTGCTCTTCACCAATCGCCGACTGGGACTGTCGAGACAGTTCCTGCACCACTCACCTGTGGCCTTGTCCCGGGCGGGTGGGATGGGGGTCAGATACGATGTACAAACAATACCAACTCTGTCGAGCCAGGACCTGCGCCACTAGCCTGTGGCCTCTTCCCGGGAGGGCCAGATACGATGTACAAACAATGCCGCCAGACGCCAGAAAACCCTAGCGCTTCGTTGACGATACCAACCGGCGCCTACTGGAGAGTTGCTGACTTGCAACGTTTAATCAGCGTAAAGATCAATTTCATTCAGCTCGTGACAGATTAGTTCACCGAGGAGACCTCGTAACGAAATTGAATGTCAAATAGCGTCTACAGAAATGGTGGCATAACCACCCCTGCCATCCTGTGCCAGCGATGCTTATCCCATTTCTGTATGGAGCTGCTCTTGGCATAGTATCATCGAAATGGTAAAAAGAACGTGTATGGATTTATGTTTACATCACCTGCTGCGACCCCCTTCCTGCATGTGTGTTTTGAGCGCCGCTGAATTGTGGTCGCGCAGTGATCAGGGCTTAAAGACATGAAGACATAAAAGATTAGTGCAACTATGAGCCACAAGGGCCCTTCTTGGTTGCACTCTGTACACTGAACCAGTTGCCCACCGAATCTGTCAATCAGCCTTCCCCGTAATATGCACAGTAATGCACAGTAAAGCTTCCTGATGACTTCCTCACTTCTGTGTGATACATTCCTATTTATTGCCCCGAACATTCTCAGTGCCGGCTTCCTTGGTCTGTTCTGATGCCCCCAATTTTGTATTTAGAATAACACCTAAATCCTTCTCCTGTTGAGTCACTGATAGCACTTGGCCACCCATCAAGCATGGAGCCTTCATATGCTGCTTACCTACATGCATGATTTTGCACTTATCAAAATTAAATTAAATTTGCCATTCTTCGGACCACTTCACAAGTTCGTCTAAGTCTTTTTGCAGCGAGATATGCTCATCTTCACCTGTTATTGCCCTAAAGACCTTCAAATCATCCGCAAATTTCAAAACTTTACTGATTAGGCCACTTTCAATGCAATTTACAAATATAATGAACAGTAGTGGCCCCAGTACTGACCCCTGGGGGACTCCACTAAGAACATTTTGCCATGATGACTTTGTACCATTTAGCATCACTCTTTGCTGTCTATCTGAAAGCCACAACTCTATCCATTGTAAGATGCTACCTGCAATACCAGGGGACTGAAGCTGTATCATTAACCGTTTATGGGGTACCATGTCAAAGGCCTTACTAAAGTCAAGATATGCTACATCAACCTGATTTCCCTGATCAAATTGTTCTGTGGCGAAGTTAAAAAAGTCCAAGAGATTTGTGAGACACGATCGTCCTTTTCTAAACCGATGTTGAGTATCTTGAATCAATCTGCTACCTTCCAGATAACTAACTATTCTATCCGTGATAATTGATTCTAGTAACTTGCAGACCAGGGATGTGAGACTTACTGGCCTATAGTTTTCAACTTTCCCTCTTTCTCCTTTCTTGAAAATAGGAACTATACTTGCCCTTTTCCAATCGGTTGGAATTTCATTTTGTGAAACTTATCTACAAAATATTGTACTAAGTGGAAATTCCAGTTCCTTTTCAGTATGGTGTACACATAGGCTCCGCTATGAAAAATGAGCTGCCATCTACTTCTTCATGGAACAGCTTTGGGTGGTGTTTTGCACATAAAAACATAAGAGAGGGAATCTGTTTCCCAAACACTTCCGGTTGGTGATGTCCACAAATATGTGATTGGTAGTTCTAGCTGAGTCGTACTGCATGCTACCTTTGGTCGTGGGAAAGGCGAAGAAAGAAAGTGTTTGTCGATCAAAATAGCTTCCATCTCAACAATGATCAGAAGGTTCTTTGTTCTATCCTATCATGCTTCCCGGAGATCGATGCGGTTGAATGATCGAGGACAATGAGACGTACATTTATGTTTGGGTCAAAATATTTCGTTTATTCACCAACGTTTCGGCTATTACCTTCATCAGCGTAAACGGTTTTCAAATTGGAACTGACGAAACAAAATCACAAGCCATGACTCTATGCCAAATACAAGCTACTAATCAAGTAAACCTCATTTTGTTGCCGTGTTTTATCAGAGACGCAACTCGCATTTGTGTCTTGCTATAGCTGGTGATCTTCTTGGGCCATCTACCTTGGAAACCTGGTACCCTCATGAAGGCAATAGCCGATGCATTGGTAAATGTAGGGAAAATTGTAAACCGAAATATAAATTTAAGTCCATTGACATCGATCATTCATATATAACAACTTCGCAATATATGCGTTCCTCACGTTCCCTTTATGCCGCATTGAGCGTGATTTCACGTCTGGAAGCCGGCATTGTTACCGTCGGGAGTGCACCCTGCTCCTGTGATGTCAGCTCGGCGACAGGCTGAACTACTTTGGGGTAGTCTGGCTGGGCCACAGTCGGATCAGTATTTTGAGGCAGGTCGACTGGGCCGCAGTCGGATCAGTATTTTGAGTCGGGCCGGCTGGGCCACAATCGGATCAGCAATCTCCACAGCAATGTGGGTGGCTGCAGACATATTTTCGAACTTTTCGCTGTTCGAGCTTTTCGCAGCGGCGACTTCTGAACTGCGTCCAACGCCGCTGAGCGCCAGTCGAAAGGCGTATGGGCGTCGCAGCACCACCTGCCGGCCGGCGAAGCGGCGTGGCGGCACGGGTTGGGGAGTCAGCAGTCAATGTTGTCGCGCGCGGCGGGGCGGTCACGATGCTGCTGCTCGTCGCACTGGTGACGGTGGTGGCGGCGCTAGTGGTACTGTGGCCTCGTCGGCCGGTCGGCGGTCCGCCCGGCCCGACACCCGTGCCGCTCATCGGCACGCTGGCCTTCATCGGCGCACGCACGCGCGACGACCTGTTCGCCGTACTGCTGTCGCTGCCGAGACGCTTCGGCAGCGTGGTCGGCTTCTACGCCGGCAGCGCGTATGTCGTGTATCTGAACGGGCTGGAGGTGACGCGGAGAGCGATGGCGCTCGAGGCGGCCAACGGTCGCGCCGTCACCTCGTCTCAGATGGCGCTCTCGTTCGGTAAAAGGCGCGGCCTGATCGTGGCCGAGGGCGACCGCTGGCAGCGCAACTCGCGCTTCCTCATGACGACGCTGGAGCACATACTGAGCACAGGCGAGGCGGAGAGCATGATCGGGGACGAGCTCGCCGCGCTTGCTGGCCGGCTCCGCGACAGCACCGGCCCCGTCGCCATCGACGACCTGTTTCGACGACCGTACGTGTCGCTCAGCTGGCGGATCGTCTCGGGGAGCGGCTGCAGGCGGCCGAAGCCGACCGCCTGACACGACTGTTCCAGGCAGAGATGGCCGCCTTCCAGAAGCCGTGGGTGGACAACCGGCTGGTGCGGCTGCTGATGCCCGAGTGGAGCGGCATGGCGGACGTGCTGCGCTTCCGCGACGAGGTGCGGCGCATGTTCGCGGCGAGCGTGGCGCGCGGCGGCGAGAGCACGTTCCTCGCCAGATTCTGCCAGCTGCATGACGACCAGTGGCGCGCCGCCGACGACGAGGACCTCGTCATGTTCGTGTTCGACTTCCTGAACGCCGGCTGCGAGACGACCAGTTCGTTCAACGAGTGGGCCGTGCTGTACCTGCTGCGGCACGGCGACCAGCTGCGGCTGGTGCGCGGCGAGGTGGACGCGCTGGGCCGGCCCGCCACTGCCGACGACCGGCTCCGGATGCCGCACACGCGCGCCTTCCTGGCCGAGGTGTTCCGCCGCTCGTCGCTGACGCCGGCCGGCGTGCCGCACCGCGCCACCGACGACCTCACCGTCGAGGGGTTCCACGTGCCGCGCGGCGCCGTGCTGCGCTACGACATCGCAAACAGCCACTGGAGCGACCAGCTGTGGCCGGTGGCCGGCCGCTTCCAGCCGGACCGGTTCCTGCGCGACGGCCAGTTTGTGGCCAGCGAGCTGCTCGTGCCGTACGGCGTGGGTCCGCGACGCTGCCCGGGACGCCACCTGGCCGAGGTGTACAACTTCCTGAGCGTCACGCGCCTCCTGCGCCAGTTCGACCTGGTCCTGCCCGAGGGTAGCCGCCCGCCTCCTGAGTCGGCTACCATTGGACTCACGCGCAACTGCCTGCCGTTCCAAGTGCTGTTCAGACCTCGCTAGGTCTGGACGCTGGCCAGTGCCCCTGGCGACATCGGCGTCCACCAACGCCAGTATCAGCTTCACATTTCTGCATGCGTTCCTTCTTACGAGTTTCGATGTTTTATATGTCAAGTGGTGAATTCAGGATCGTAGAGTAGATTTTGGGTTGAAGCACCTGAATTTGCAGGCTTTATTATTGATGTTTCATTGGCTCTTTTGTCTAAACTTCATGCACTATTATATCAGCGGTATAATACATATTTTCTCTTTTGCCTACAAATTGCTCCATGCTGAGATATATTTTTATTCAATTTTATACATTTTTAATTACCTTTAGTCCTTTTGTTTTAAGTGCACTAGGCAGATATGGGTGCATATTTCGTTCAAGCAATTGTATTGTCTTCAGTAATCCATGGACAGAATGCATGCACTGAGATTGACCTCTGTTCTGTGACTTAACATCCGGACGATTGAGGTAAACTCACAGAGTCATACTTGATTAGTAGAAAACGGGCTTAACCTTGATTCAAAAGTAAATGAGTTAGCCTTGACGATTGATTTCAAGATACATATCACAATTCAATTATCTATTGGTACCCTTAAAAGATGTATGCACGCATCTTTCAATGGCACTGTGGTGCCGATGCTCCATGGGACACCGAAATCAGTGTGGAGACCTGTCCTTGAACTTGGATACGCGTGAGGTACACAAGAATGTGTGGTCCAGCATATCTAAAGCAGGGATGCTCACATTCTGGAACTAATCCCCGGGCCTCCATTAAAATGAATGGCATTAACGCGCTGTTATAATTTCGTTCGTGGTGCTGTATTTGCTGTACTGTAATTAAGCTCATGTCTCACGCCTCCTGTCATCAGGCACCAACTTGTTCACTCTAACCCGTCCAATAAATGGTCCGATGAACAGGCACCCACGGAACGGAACGCTATGTTCATCAGTGGGAGCTATGAGCCCTATGTTGTCCAATAGCGTCCATACAGGCCATTCCAGTCACGAACATCAAAGCAAATGGATAAATACAGCGTCACATATGGATACAGGGGCCTTGATAAAACGAGCTCAGGTTAAATTATTTCAACTTAAGTTACTAGCAGGTTTCTCAGCACGTGTTGAAAAGCATATGTGCTGAATGTTCACTAATGCTTCTCAACAATATGCAAAAGAAGCATATGCATCACGCAAAAGTGCATTACACTCTTACAGTTTTATACTGCAGGTAAAACTGTTTTTGACATGGATTGCAATGACGGTAAATTGGAACCCATCCCCCTCGTCCACTGAATTTCGCCATCTTATTTTCAAGTTGACCCGGCCCCCCATGCAAGGGCATATGTATATGCATATACATTAGGATGACACTTATTTTCGAAATTTTCAATTTTTACCGGGACGGGCGCGTTTCTGGTTCCATTCCGCACAAAAATGTGTAAAATATTTTTGAAATAAAACAATGTTTAGAACTGCCTCAATACGGTCAAAGTTAGTATATTTTCTCGAAAAGTGCACATTTTAGAAGATGATCTATGCCTCTAGCAAGTAAAATATCACTTCTAGTTTCCTCAAACTACTAATCTTGACTTAAAGCATTTAACTGGACTTCATACTTTCAACTCCAGGTCCCCTTCAACTCAAGTATTAGCCTTTCAAAGTGAGGGTGGGGTATCATGGGCGCCCATCTCCCACACATTGTTGCCTACTTTGCAGATGTCACGGTGGACTTGCGGGCGGTTGGGAAGTTACAGCGATGCTTCTCGACCACTTGTAAGAGGAACTACCTTTGGTCTTCACTTTTGGTAATGGCCATGTTGAAAGACAGCATCAACGCCACCCCGTGCTTAGCGAAGTCGTTAACGACTTGAAGGGCCTGGACTCGGCGGGATACGGCGATGAAGGCTGGGTCCGTCGGCCACTCCTCCGGATCCTTGAGGAGGAAGGCGGTGCTGATGTCCAAAACCTTGAAGAACTCCTTTGATGTAATCATTGTGAACTTGATCAATGTCTTGTTGGAGGTTGAGGCGGTGGACAGGTTCACCTTGACACGCCGCGGGGGATCCTCCGATCTTTCCTCTTGTTTCATCCCTTTAATTATCTCCCGCTTTGTCGCCAAGTCGATCCCGTCGAAAATTTCGAAGTCGAAGATGACCAGGGTGACGAGGCGCTCGCTCAAGTACCATAGGTGCCTGGCGAAGACTATCGCCGTCGCCTTGGCTATCGCTGACTCCGGATAATAGACGAGGGCCTTGAGCAGCGCGAGGTCCACTGCTGAGGCCGTTGCCGGAAGCGGCGCTTTGTACCAGGCCGTCACGCAGATGGACACGGCGAAGATGGTGAATCGCCGGATTCCAGCCGCTTCGCCTGACATCTGACACTTTCCCCGGAATAGGAACAGTTTGATGGCATGAATGACTTTTTCCATCCAGCGCACGCGATGGAAGGCGCCGGGATGAGCGAACCGGGCTCCCGGCTTGTTCGGGCCACCCAGTACAATTACAGAGAGCCCCAGTAGCTCCTTGTAGTCATCACGTGGATGTTGACCGTCGAGGAGGCGGCTGAATTCGATCAGCAGGTCGTCGCGGGCGTCCTTCAGGTGATGCGGCATGGTTCCATCCTCGAAGGGCTTCACTTTGGTTTGATCGATGAAGTCCCACTGGGCGGCGAATCGTTTTGACAGGATGTCAGGAGGACCAGTAGAGGGACCGAGGCACGCCGTGAATGCCTTCTCGCACGCCAGTTCGTGGATGTGGTGGGGGAGCCAAATGAAGCACTGTCTCGAGTTTCTGCTAAATGATAGAGCAAGCTCCTCCTGAGAGTCATGTGTTTGAGGCGGTGGTATCAAAAGAGAGGGCACAGATCCATCCCTTGATGTCCCAATCCTCAAGGGCAGAGAAGACGGCTTATGCCATGGCGCGGCCGGTGCCGTCTGGGAGACTGGGCACAGCCAGAAGCTTGTCGACGTTCTCCCCAGATACCAGAACTGGAAGGCGAACTTCAGGAGGGCCTCCGTCAGCCGCACAGTAGGGTAGAAGGCTGCCTTCATTTCCGCTGCTGCTATAGCACGGAACTTTGCTCGGTCGCGGCGGGATGATTCCCGGTTCAAGACCAGCTCCTCAGGGTCGTGGCCCAAGCTCCTCGCAGCTGCCGATAGTAAAAAAAAAAACGCCTTCTCGGTCGGTAAGTTTCGTCCAATCCATCGCTGCGGAGAGATCAGGGGTGATCACCTTTTTCGACGCGCGGAATCGCTCGGGTGGTAAAGTGGTCGTAGATGCTTCTGCATTCGACGTGGACGGGCCTGGGAGAGTGAGCTCTTCCTCTTCTTATCGGCAACGACGCCGTATCGGTGACCGAGTCGGGCTGCTTGTACCTGACCTGGAGCTCGATGCCAGTTCGACGAGTTATTCTCGGCTCTCTCCGTTCGCCCTTCCAGCACCTTGCTGGCGGCTCCTTTCCGCTTCCTGTCCTGTGCAGCATCCTGTCACGTGTGGAGGAGATGCAACCGCGCCGCACCTCGGACCTTCGTCCCGTCAGGAACTCCCTGTCCTCTTCGATTGTCATCATCGACATCGCCTGTTCGTGTGCGATACAGAAGAGGCGGTCAAGTGATGAGAGGAACTCGGCCTCGTTCCTGGTTTGGGTCACAGTGCGCCGTTTCGATGGTGTGGATGGATATGGTGACAATTAACTGATCGCTAGCCTAGCTACATCACCCCGAACGCATAATCGGACATGCACTGTCCGCATTAATTTTCCATTTGATCTTACGGCTAAACAAAGCCGTAAAATGGATATGTGCATTTAACATTTTCTACTTAGAATAACATATTATTTCTCCTGTATCAACATTTGGATAAACTCGTGTTACACCCTGTATAATACATAATTTTTTAGTCTTCTGTACACCAGTGAGTACTTTTCGGCATAAAGCAAAAACGTTGACCTCGTTGAGGCAGTTCTAATTATTATTTCACTTCAAAAATGTTTTACACACAAGGTTTCTAGACGGAATGAAACCAAAAACGCACCCGTCCCGATATAAATTCCCAAAAATGAAAAACACACAAATAAGTGGAACCCTAATATACATGCTATATATATATATATATATATATATACATATATGGACACACACACACACATATATATAGATATATATATATATATATATATTTTTATATATATATATTTTATTATTATATATATATATATATATATATATATATATATATATATATATATATATATATATATATATATATATATATATATATATATATATATATATATATATATATATATATATATATATATATATGTTCAGTGAAGGAAGCGTGCTTATCATTCTCTTATCTCCCCCCACAAATTACTCATTCACGCTGAGCTGGCGCGAATATCTGAGATCACTGCAGGCTGTGAACTCGACAGCATTTAGCAGTGGAGTAGATAGGTAGCCGTCTGACTGGACAGTCTGCCTTGGGAGGCTTCAGGCGGGGTGGATCGGCAGCCGTCTGACTGGCCAGCCTGCCTTGGGAGGCTTCAGGCGGGGTGGATCGGCAGCCGTCTGACTGGCCAGCCTGCCTTGGGAGGCTTCAGGCGGGGTGGATCGGCAGCCGTCTGACTGGCCAGCCTGCCTTGGGAGGCTTCAGGCGGGGTGGATCGGCAGCCGTCTGACTGGCCAGCCTGCCTTGGGAGGCTTCAGGCGGGGTGGATCGGCAGCCGTCTGACTGGCCAGCCTGCCTTGGGAGGCTTCAGGCGGGGTGGATCGGTAGCCGTCTGACTGGCCAGCCTGCCTTGGGAGGCTTCAGGCGGGGTGGATCGGCAGCCGTCTGACTGGCCAGTCTGCCTTGGGAGGCTTCAGGCGGGGTGGATCGGCAGCCGTCTGACTGGCCAGCCTGCCCTGGGAGGCTTCAGGCGGGGTGGATCGGCAGCCGTCTGACTGGCCAGCCTGCCTTGGGAGGCTTCAGGCGGGGTGGATCGGCAGCCGTCTGACTGGCCAGTCTGCCTTGGGAGGCTTCAGGCGGGGTGGATCGGCACCCGTCTGACTGGCCAGCCTGCCTTGGGAGGCTTCAGGCGGGGTGGATCGGCAGCCGTCTGACTGGCCAGCCTGTCTTGGGAGGCTTCAGGCGGGGTGGATCGGCAGCCGTCTGACTGGCCAGCCTGCCTTGGGAGGCTTCAGGCGGGGTGGATCGGTAGCCGTCTGACTGGCCAGCCTGCCTTGGGAGGCTTCAGGCGGGGTGGATCGGCAGCCGTCTGACTGGCCAGTCTACCTTGGGAGGCTTCAGGCGGGGTGGATCGGCAGCCGTCTGACTGGCCAGCCTGCCTTGGGAGGCTTCAGGCGGGGTGGATCGGCAGCCGTCTGACTGGCCAGTCTGCCTTGGGAGGCTTCAGGCGGGGTGGATCGGCAGCCGTCTGACTGGCCAGCCTGCCCTGGGAGGCTTCAGGCGGGGTGGATCGGCACCCGTCTGACTGGCCAGCCTGCCATCAGCGGCTTTGTCTGGCAGGCAGCTTCCTTTGCCCCGTGGTGTTGGCTACATTAGATTGGCGTGTACCAAGGTTGCAAGTACAGCGGTCATTTGACGAGATTCCACTGGTCCTGATAAGCGGATTGCCGGCTGGGTCAGTGTTAGCCCAAGCACTCCACCTCGGGACGTGGCCTATTCAGATGTAATCGACCTGCCTCCGGCCGTAACTGCACGTCAGACCCTACTCGTAGATGGCCTGACCTGACGTGGTCAAACCCGTACCGGACGTGATCGATCGTGGGTCAGATGTGCCCCAGGTCAGGCGGACCTGACAAAACGTGTGTGAGATTCCGATCACAGTCCTTGCTGCTAGGTGCAATCGATCTCACTTGTCCCGGGACGACAGCTGCCCATTTTTGTTCGCGATAGCACAATCACACCAGTCGCCTGTTGTCAACGTCCCGATGGCCGGCGGGTGTGCCGCCATCGCCGGGCTCGACACCGACCTACCGTGTGCGGACACGGATCAGCCGAGCGGGGCGGATCGGCACGACACTGCGCGCTGTTGACTCTGCACACTATCGGCTCACTGCGTTTGACCTTGAATGAGTGGGCCGTGAGCGGGGTGGTGTTTCACACTCGCGAGCTCCTCCCTCACATTGAAGTTGTGTGAAGATTAACGCCGCACAAACAGCTGAATCTGACCGTGCGAACTGCTGACCTGACGTCGCGCTAACTCAGCGGGCCATTCAATCCCTAATGGCAAAATCGTGGCTCCGAATCCCACAAATGACGGGATTGCCGACTGGCCATCTGCAACCAACCGGCGTGAAAGGCTGGCGGCACTATATAGCATAACCGTCACATGCATCACAAACGGACTCTTGTCTGAATGGTGTGCCCTGTACACCCCACCTGTTGGATGCACTAATTGTACCCCATTGGGTATACTTAGTTACCACTACAACAGCCAGGAGCGTCACTTTGCGCATGCTATGAAGGATATTAACCTCTCAGTCATTGATCTGACCACTCAATCATCAAGTTCGCCACAAATCATGCTGAAGCCTAACCAATGAGACGACACCATGGGCGTACACTAGATACAAACAGTTTTCAGAGCAGCTTTGGTCATCAGAAGCGTAACTTCCAACCAACTCTGTAAAGGCTCCCAAACCAACTTCATAAAGATTCCCTAACCAACTTCATAAAGTGACACCCATGACAGCGGTTTTGTTCAGACTGAGAGGTGCACTTCCCAAGCCCAACTTACATGGAGAGCCATAATGCTAATAAATAATACGAATAAAATGCAGATTACACTGGCACAAAATGATGCATTCGAAAAATGAAAACAAAAATGTTTAGGATATTTTATTTTAATATCGTACTTGTCACCCTGATGAAGGCATAAAGCCGAAACTCTGATGCTATTTTTCGAACATAATACCTTGTGCCATCGTAATCTGTATTTTAGTTGTCCAATTAACTAATAACAAATCAAACAAGAAATGAATACACGATGGCAATGATACCGATGTCATTCATTCAGTGCACACGATACGCAGGTTATGGTAACGAAAGGCCTGGTGGTGAAGTCAGCTTCCTTGTCACCTCAACGTGATCCAAACTATTGGTCCTTTCCAACGGCTTTGACAAAAAATGCCATGAAAGGAAACGCCCAGAAAAACTAAGCTTATTGTTCTCGATTATCCTCGAATTATTTAAAGTCATTTAGTAATGTATCTATTATTATTTGGGCCAACCAATTTACATCGCATATTCTTCCTGTTTGTCTTGCTTTTATGAAAGCCAAGGTCACCGGTTCTGCCACAGTGAATAATCCCGGTATTGTGTTGGTGTACAGAGACCTATCTTTTTTTTCCCGCCAACTTTTCGATTCTGCCAGTGAACAGCATATCACCGGCTCCACGACTGAGACCGGTGACGCCCGGCTCTGCCGGTCAGACGCGAGGAATGTACAACAGACGGGGTCGGCTAATGCATACCCGCCGTTAGTATCGATGAACGACGCAGAAACTCAGGACCGAACACATAACCGAGGGGCGAGAATGGATATCTTCGGCGACGGAGGACGCGAACCGTAAGGAATCACCATGCTTTCGGCGCGCCGCACCTCTCCATATGCCAGTCCGGAACCAACAACGAAC
This sequence comes from Imbricaverruca yamaguchii, assembly GCA_034440575.1. Taxonomy (NCBI): domain Eukaryota; kingdom Metazoa; phylum Arthropoda; class Thecostraca; family Neoverrucidae; genus Imbricaverruca; species Imbricaverruca yamaguchii. The sequence goes on from JAOTOL010001634.1 coordinate 1,133,665, forward strand.
GGGGCGAGGGAAATTGGCCGATCGACCCTGACTCAAGCGAAAGACGTGGGAATTCCGATCCCCATCGGCTTAAAAAAAACATGAGCTGAACGCCATGATGGCCCAGGCGGGGTCGGCCAATACATCGCTAGAGGCAACTCAAAATATAACTGGTACATTACTGATTAATTATGCTGATAACTATATACTTGGAGTGCAAGGACTGGTTAGCAAACTGGAAGGGGCGGGGCGACAAGAGGTGCAGAAAGCTGACGACATATCACTGGGGGAGGTGGCGAAACAGAGATACACAGAACACTGACAGCCGGACAGGCCGGACAGACCGAGTGGTGGAGTGGAAGTACCGGACGGAGGGGCCAGCTGAATAGTGACGGATGGCCGGAAGGCGACACGTATCGACGTGTAGGTGCCGCTCGTCGCTGTCATGCCCTCCCACAAAAACGCACCTGGATCGACCATTACTGCCTCAACCGGCCCACCTGGCTAGGACGAGCGACCCAACGTGTGTGTGTATGTGTGGGGTTGAAGTTGGGTGGGAGTGTGGGAACCTACAAAGCTAAACTCGGGGGAGGGGGTAGTATATCGAGTAAAAATGATTCTATGCTAGCAATGTGTGTGACGGCCGGTGTAGCGTGTCGAGTAAAAATGTGCGTATGCCAAAAATTTGTGCGATGGTTGATAAGTGCGTCGAGTATAAGTAATGCGTAGAGTAGAGATGTATCGGTATGTGTGATTACTGTAAGTCCGGGGAGAGGGGAGTATTGCGAGGTCTAAACTGTCATACTGTACATGCACATGTAAGTATATTAGGTAAGGGCAACACGATCTTTCTTAGTCATTGGAATAGCATTCGGCAGAGGCAGATGGCGACCGGAAGGGCCCCTGGACCGACGAAAAGGGCCACGAATTCACGGAAAGGTTTCTTCTGGGCCGACGAAAAGGGCCCAGAGACAACGGAGAAGTACACTTAGGAAGATGTTGAGGGCCCTTGGATAGACTGAAGTGAAGGGTTTCAAGATGGATAGAGGGGCGTCTCGTAGCATAGCGCCCGTAGCGTTCATGCATCATAATCCTAATGCATGAACCTACTGCCGTTTTAATTCATGTCATAGCGAGGTCTGATCTGAGTTCCCCGCTGTCGGACTTTGTGGGGGTAACTTGTGCCAGAAGGAATTGCTCGAATAATAACCACCTTCTGGGTGTCAAGAGATCTCAGCAGCATGCCTTCTGCCACGTACCTACCTGAGCAACATACCTTCGGTGTCATGACATTCCAGCAACGTACCTCCTGCAGTATATCTACTTCAGGAACAAACCTTCGGTGTCATGACATTTCAACAACGTACCTCCTGCAGTATACCTACCTTAGCAGCATACCTTTGCCCATTGTGCCATTCAGCCCACCCATTCTGTGACTCTTTGTTGTGAATATTTTGCATGTGTGGCAAATGTGTGAATATTTGGGTGACTGAACATGTCATGGGTGTCACCTTGTATATCTTTGGGGGCCTTGAACCCACAACCCCCGCCCAATTAGTTCAAATTTTTACATGGACCCCTATGGGCGCCAGCCTCAATTGGTGTCGGTCCTTCCATTACCCGAATTATTATTTTTTGGGGGAAATTGATGTCCCTGAAACGTGCATCTCACCTCATTCAGCTTCGAAGTGGATCAATGTGTGTTCTAAATACTAAGTCTGACAGCTCAAAAAGCATATTTTGTACTTTATTTGGATGAACACTGCATTTACGAACACTTCTCAAATACAAAATGTCATGACGGAAATGCACAATTCCAACGCTGATACAGATGGAGAAGTAGTCACGATGAGATGATATACGCCACGACCTTTTGTATACAAAAATTAGGTAACTTATATCCGGGATAAAATCAAGCTCTGCTACTTGTAGACTATCTCCCTACAAGGCTCACTTCTTGTCGATGATTCTTTGTTCGGGAATGGTCTCATGGCACATCCAGGTCGACTACTTGTCCAGCAAAGGTTATGGAGATCTGCAGGACCAATTTTCAATTCAATGCACGAGCGTCTTCCGCAAGTACCATGAGCAAGGAAGTGTTGTCAGCGCCGCTAGGTAATCACTACCGACCACGGCTTGCTGATCACAGCTGGAGTGGGCTCCGTCCAGCCGTGAGGCGGCTTCACCGCCTTCTGATGAGCACAGCGACGCAGATGACGAGACAGCTGGCGCAGACGACGCCCGAACACACCAGCGCGATCATGTGTGGGTGCCACTGCGCCGCCGACTCCACGTTCATGGATTTCTCCGGCACAAGCGTCGGAGACACGGTGGCTGAAAATAGGCAGGACTTCGTGTCAGGCGCAGACAGTGGTCCACGTAAGAAGCTGAGTCTGTGGTGGAGCAGGCAACAACCTGCATAACTACGGCTTCTTTTGGATAAACCCACGAGTCACGAGTCCTCGAGGTGAGTGTTTTCATGAAATGCAGATAAGACATGATGAATTTGTTGGATGTCCGATAGCATGTGTCTACCTCATTCCTAATATTGCTGAATTCAAAATAAGTTTAAAGCTGTGTCACATACAAAATGCTTAGGTGGTATAACTTAAAAAAAGCAGACCTAGATGTTTCTTAAATCACAAAGCAACCACCATTCGCAAACTTGTTCAGACCAATCGACCCAGGTGGTGGCATCATGCTCTCATCTATATCGTCCAGGCCAATTTCTACATCGCCACACACAGGAGTTTCACTTTTCATACTTTTGGATAACCGTTGCCCTTGTAGCGAAGCGCGCCCGCTAGCCATCTAGCGGCCGGGTGAAGACTCGGCCTTTGCTGAGCGCGCGCCCGCCATCCAGCGGCTGAGAACTAGGCGTTCGCTCTTTTGGCGCCAAGTGTCAGTGTAGTGATTGCACTTATCCAGGTCCGCTGTACCACATGTCTCTGCTCATCTCTAATACTCTGTGTCAAATAGCCATCTGCCATTATCGCCATGCACTTCTCTCACCTGACTGACATGTACGCTTTACACACTTACATATACTTTTCTCTATCTGCCTATTGCAATGTCCTAACTAGGACATACTTCTACAGCTAACATACATGTATTGTCGTTTTGTCGTAGCAATAAGTCAGTGTTCTCGTGTCCCATTCTGGCGAGTAGTTTACGGGGCAAGCCAGGGACAGCAGCGGTGGCACGTGTCACCACCTCCGCGGAGTCCTGCTTCCTTCTCCTTCTATCCCACTTCTTTCTCCTTATATTTGCCAAGACCGCACTGAGCGGGTGGTACGGCCATGCCGTGCACATCCCGGGTGTTACTTGGCAAAGATGCCTCCCTGGTGACTTTCCCAGATCCTTTATGCCTATCTACACACCCACACGCAACCAGTAGGCGCTACACCCCATGCTTCTGGTCTCGTCCCAACCCGGTGCCATTTCCTCCCCGTTCACAATGTTCATCGTGCAGAAATGCTTAGAGTCCAGTCCACCCCGAGAAACTGGGCGTCGGAATCCGCCAGAAGTCGTTCCAATCTTGAGCTCCGAACCATTTCCCCCGACTGCCCTCCCCAATTATTTTCATTGAACGACACTCTTGACCACGTAACGGCCTAAAATACGAACCGGTCACATCATCTGAGATTTCTGTCTTCATCGCACCAAATATCTCAGGCACAAACCAGCCTCTTGGGCGCTGTGCAACCAACGCAATTGATGCACCCTAAAACCCTAATATGTAACTGACACAAACGAGCATCTGCTGGCTCTAGCACAACACCACCCTCTATATCCACGGCAAGGAGAACACTAGTGCCACCTACCGCCATCGGCTGTCAGCGTGGCCACGTGCCAGCTTGTCTCGACGGCCCCCGCCTGACTGTAGGCCTCTGCCCGCACGTGGTACACGGTGCCGGCCAGCAGACCGCACAGTTCAGCCAGATCATCGTCGGGTCCGAACGGTCCGACCTTAGCCCACGGCGGGCCCCCGCCGGCCGGCCGCAGCCGCACCGTCACCCTGGTGACGTCACACTCGGACTGCCAGGCGTACAGGCCGAGAGTGATGCAGCTGGCGTTGACGGTCAGCGCGGAGCCGGGCAGCGGCCGAGGCTCTGCAAGGTGGAACACCAGCTGTCGCTTATGGTTCGTCACACACACAGACAGACTTTCCATTTAGGTAATCCACAATGGACTTGTGACTATTATAACTTCGCGTCAACTAAATACAACAGCAGGGCATAATATGTCAAAATCACAAAACGGCTAAACCTATGGTCATATATGTCATAATAAAAATGCACTTTAAATAATGCATCAGGACGAGTAGCAAATGTCCCGCATAGGCGGTACGTTGGACAGATGCCGCCGTAGGTGGCGACCGAAGATCGGCACGGGAAGCCACATCAGCTCGGGTGGCAACGAGTTGAACATAGGTGGTGCTCTGGAGCTAAAACGCCTCTTCCCCATCTCGGTGCGGGACCGGGGGACATGTGATGGTCCATGTGCCCCGGTCCTGACGGATGGCCCGGTGACGAACCTCCGCCACAGTGGTGAGGTAATGAGCCAGTGACTCTGGCTCACCATGACGGCGCACCTTGTGCGCGAGGCACAGGGTGTGGTATCTGGCGAAGTTCTTCGCGCTGAGCCAGCCCAGCCCCCTCAGCCGATCCGAGACATGGTCAAATTATTTGCGACCGAAAATTTCTTTTACCGAGTAGTTCATAATTTGTTTTAATGCGAGACAGGTTCTTTTTGGTTCCGATACCATACACTGAAATACAGTAACGGATCTGCGAGAAGACCAGCGCTGAGATGACAGCAGGTGGAAGGTACCCCCTCAGATGCGATATACAACCAAGAATTCCAAAACAACGCCTAGTCACTTCTGAAACGTGGGAGTCCCAGCTGAGCGAGTCATCGAAAATAAGCCCGATATTTTTGCATTCCGAAATGGTGGGTAGATAGTGATCGCGAAATTTCACCGTGATATCCGGTAACACACGCAGATTTTGTGGGCTTCCAAAAGCATCAGCTGTGTCTTGGCAACGTTAATTTTTTGTTTATTTGCTCGAAACCAGATGTCGAGGGAGGCCAAATCTGCTTCCATGTGAGCGACGACGTTTTGAATTTCAAATTTCTTACCACTAATCAAAATTTGGGTGTCGTCGGCGTATTGGATAACCACTGCGCCTTCAGCGAAAGGCTGAGATCGTTGGCGAAGACGCAGTAGGGGAGAGGTCCTCGATATGAACCTTGAAAACGCCGATGCTGTTGGGCAACGGGGCAGACTTATGGACGACATACAGACTGTCAGTGAGGCTTACACTTTGAGTATAGCTCTGAAGATAAGCCGAAAACCAGGATGTATCGATGCTTTGGTGACTTAATTTTGACGGGAGTTTTGAGCGGTCTATCACATCAAAGCATTTGCTCAAATTCAGCAGGCAGATAAGGGACACCTCTCCATGGTCACATGCGGATAGGACCTGACTAGATATGGAGATCAGGGCGGTTTCCGTGGAGAGGCAATAACGGAAACCGTGCTGAGTTGGAGAGAGGTGATTTTCGGACAGACAATTGCAGAATTGCTGGTGGACGGCACGCTGTGCAATTTTCACAATGTCTGGGACGATGAAGATAGCTCGGAAATTGGAAGGGCTAGAGGCATCACCGGATTTGAAGATTGGATGAACGAGGGAATGCTTCCAAGAATCAGGAACATCGGATTGAGTAAGGCTGGAATTGACCTATGCCGGAGTAATGCTGGAATTGTCGAGCGAAGGCGCGGTGAAGTTTGTTCAAAAGCCACGTCAAGGACCTTGTTGGCTCTGCAAGCTAGGAAACGGTCAAATGTTGTATTTTTGTTTGTATCTAAGGTCAGTTTTATATCTTGTAGCGCAATTGTGCCCACGATTCATGAGCGCGCTCAGATTACACTTTTTTAAAGGAAATGTTTTGAAACCTATAAGACACTGATCGGTGTCGTTTCTAGTAACGGACATTTTGTTCCAAATGTATCTTTTCAGTTTCTACCCTTCCTTCGCAAAATAACAATAACAGTACAGTACTAAGTCCAGGACTTACTGCTTCCTCTCGTTGATATGTAGATAGTTTCACTATGTGGCCCTGTGCCGACGGCGTTTTGTGCTGCCACGCACACAGCGTACTCCGTGCCACAGAAGAGTCCTTTTAAGGTCACTTCTGATATAAGATCATGGAGGGTTACCCGCTTTTCTAAGCCAGAGTCGGCCCGATAGCGGACATGGAACGCTGAAAACAGGGTAATGCTATTAGCTATCATGGCAAGTAGAATGTAATACTAGCTAGACTGCTGGGAGTGCATCATGGTGACTGAAATGCCCGTGATACGGTGTGTTTTGTCGCAGGGTGGTTATGCGAGCTTTGTGCGTAGTGAACCAGCAATACCTTATATTAACCAACCGCAGCAGGAGCTCTGCATGTGTTAAATACAGGCTTTCCCAACAATGATTTCCGGCCATATCATCCTCAAATTCATATACTGAGGGGTTCTTAAGCCTCCGAACTGATCAAACGGAGTGAAAACTCCACATATTTTTTAATAGCTACCCGACAAGACTCCTGCCATAAGCTCTTTTGCAGTGGAACACTTGCCAACAAGCACAACTTCATCTTGCATCTTTTCCAGCATCGGTCCCCCACGTGCAGTGACCGGCAGCCCACCCTGCAGCTGACCCCACCTCAGCGCCGGTACCACATGTGCAGTGACCGGCAGCCCACCCTGCAGCTGACCCCACCTCAGCGCCGGTACCACATATGCAGTGACCGGCAGCCCACCCTGCAGCTGACCCCACCTCAGCGCCGGTACCACATGTGCAGTGACCGGCAGCCCACCCTGCAGCTGACCCCACCTCAGCGCCGGTACCACATGTGCAGTGACCGGCAGCCCACCCTGCAGCTGACCCCACCTCAGCGCCGGTCCGCCACGTGCAGTGACCGGCAGCCCACCCTGCAGCTGACCCCACCTCAGCGCCGGCCCACATGTGCAGTGACCGGCAGCCCACCCTGCAGCTGACCCCACCTCAGCGCCGGCCCCACACGTGCAGTGACCGGCAGCCCACCCTGCAGCTGACCCCACCTCAGCGCCGGTCCCACACGTGCAGTGACCGGCAGCCCACCCTGCAGCTGACCCCACTCAGCGCCGGTCCCATACATGCAGTGACCGGCAGCCCACCCTGCAGCTGACCCCACCTCAGCGCCGGTACCACACGTGCAGTGACCGGCAGCCCACCCTGCAGCTGACCCCACCTCAGCGCCGGTCCCACACGTGCAGTGACCGGCAGCCCACCTGCAGCTAACCCCACCTCAGCGCCGGTCCCACGTGCAGTGACCGGCAGCCCACCCTGCAGCTGACCCACCTCAGCGCCGGTCCCACACGCAGTGACCGGCAGCCCACCCTGCAGCTGACCCCACCTCAGCGCCGGTACCACATGTGCAGTGACCGGCAGCCCACCCTGCAGCTGACCCCACCTCAGCGCCGGCCCCACACGTGCAGTGACCGGCAGCCCACCCTGCAGCTGACCCCACCTCAGCGCCGGCCCCACACGTGCAGTGACCGGCAGCCCACCCTGCAGCTGACCCCACCTCAGCGCCGGTACCACATATGCAGTGACCGGCAGCCCACCCTTCAGCTGACCCCACCTCAGCGCCGGTACCACATATGCAGTGACCGGCAGCCCACCCTGCAGCTGACCCCACCTCAGCGCCAGCCCCACATGTGCAGTGACCGGCAGCCCACCCTGCAGCTGACCCCACCTCAGCGCCGGCCCCACACGTGCAGTGACCGGCAGCCCACCCTGCAGCTGACCCCACCTCAGCGCCGGCCCCACATGTGCAGTGACCGGCAGCCACCCTGCAGCTGACCCACCCAGCGCCGGCCCCACACGTGCAGTGACCGGCAGCCCACCCTGCAGCTGACCCCACCTCAGCGCCAGCCCCACATGTGCAGTGACCGGCAGCCCACCCTGCAGCTGACCCCACCTCAGCGCCAGCCCCACATGTGCAGTGACCGGCAGCCCACCCTGCAGCCGAGTGTTGCCGTCGTCGACGAGTCGCCAGCTGAGCGTCAGCTGGGTGGATGACGTCCTTAGCACGGTAGGAGCGGTGACCTGGGGCAGCCGGAGCACCTCCAGTCGTACCGTGATCGAGTCGCTGCCGTACACGTTGTCTGCCGAGCACGTCCAGTTCCTGGCGTGCACGCTGCGCGGCAGGGGTGTGTCGCTCAGTGGTGCACATGGTGAGGTCAGGTCAGGTGGGACGGTGTACACGGTGAGGTCAAGTCAGGTGAGACGGTGTACACGGTGAGGTCAAGTCAGGTGGGACGGTGTACACGGTGAGGTCAAGTCAGGTGAGACGGTGTACACGGTGAGGTCAGGTCAGGTGGGACGGTGCACACGGTGAGGTCAAGTCAGGTGGGACGGTGTACACGGTGAGGTCAAGTCAGGTGAGACGGTGTACACGGTGAGGTCAAGTCAGGTGAGACGGTGTACACGGTGAGGTCAGGTCAGGTGGGACGGTGCACACGATGTGGCCAGGTCAGGTGAGACGGTGTACACGGTGAGGTCAAGTCAGGTGAGACGGTGTACACGGTGAGGTCAAGTCAGGTGGGACGGTGTACACGGTGAGGTCAAGTCAGGTGAGACGGTGTACACGGTGAGGTCAAGTCAGGTGAGACGGTGTACACGGTGTCAAGTCAGGTGAGACGGTGTACACGGTGAGGTCAAGTCAGGTGAGACGGTGTACACGGTGAGGTCAAGTCAGGTGAGACGGTGTACACGGTGAGGTCAAGTCAGGTGGGACGGTGTACACGGTGAGGTCATAGTCAGGTGAGACGGTGTACACGGTGAGGTCAAGTCAGGTGAGACGGTGTACACGGTGAGGTCAAGTCAGGTGAGACGGTGTACACGGTGAGGTCAAGTCAGGTGAGACGGTGTACACGGTGAGGTCAAGTCAGGTGAGACGGTGTACACGGTGAGGTCAAGTCAGGTGAGACGGTGTACACGGTGGGTGTCAAGTCAGGTGAGACGGTGTACACGGTGAGGTCAAGTCAGGTGAGACGGTGTACACGGTGAGGTCAAGTCAGATGAGACGGTGTACACGGTGAGGTCAAGTCAGGTGAGACGGTGTACACGGTGAGGTCAAGTCAGGTGAGACGGTGTACACGGTGAGGTCAAGTCAGGTGAGACGGTGTACACGGTGAGGTCAAGTCAGATGAGACGATGTACACGGTGAGGTCAAGTCAGGTGAGACGGTGTACACGGTGAGGTCAAGTCAGGTGAGACGGTGCACACGATGTGGCCAGGTCAGGTGAGACGGTGTACACGGTGAGGTCAAGTCAGGTGAGACGGTGTAGACGGTGAGGTCAAGTCAGGTGGGACGGTGTACACGATGTGGCCAGGTCAGGTGGGACGGTGTATACGGTGAGGTCAAGTCAGGTGAGACGGTGTACACGGTGAGGTCAGGTCAGGTGGGACGGTGCACACGATGTGGCCAGGTCAGGTGAGACGGTGTACACGGTGAGGTCAAGTCAGGTGAGACGGTGTACACGGTGTCAAGTCAGATGAGACGGTGTACACGGTGAGGTCAAGTCAGGTGGGACGGTGTACACGGTGAGGTCAAGTCAGGTGAGACGGTGTATACGGTGAGGTCAAGTCAGGTGGGACGGTGTACACGGTGTCAAGTCAGGTGAGACGGTGTACACGGTGAGGTCAAGTCAGATGAGACGGTGTACACGGTGAGGTTAAGTCAGGTGGGACGGTGTACACGGTGGGGTCAGGTCAGGTGGGACGGTGCAGACCGTAAGTTCATGTCAGGTCAGATGAGACGGTGCACACTGTGTGGTCAAGTCAGGTGAGACGGTGTACACGGTGAGGTCAAGTCAGGTGGGACGGTGTACACGGTGAGGTCAAGTCAGGTGAGACGGTGTACACGGTGAGGTCAGGTCAGGTGGGACGGTGTACACGATGTGGCCAGGTCAGGTGAGACGGTGTATGTAGCGTCCTTGTCCTTTTCCGATACAGTCCACGTCAAGACGAAATATTATTGCTCTGATGCTATGTCCAAAACAACCACAGACACCTCGCGGCACACAGCCACGGAAACACCCACAGACACCTCGCGGCACACAGCCACGCCCTCACTGGTCCAACATCTCAGCTCCACTGAGGCCCCTGGCCCCCGCCGGCCGGCTCGCCGCCGCCGCCGGCACGTGATACACAGACGGCTCCTGTTGCAAAGCTGCGAGGGGGTATTCTCCACTACACTCCTCCCTGATCCTAAAGTAGATCACTATACTGAAATAATTGCGTCTGCCTTCTCTCCCTCTCACCACGCCGCGGCATCCTCTCCTGCTCGCCGTCATCACGCTCAACTACATCGTCCACTCTCGGCCTATCCACAGCGGCTGGCACTTCAATAATCAAGCTCTCGTCATCATCATCGTCATTAGCGCTGACAGCATCTCTGCCTTCTGGCACTTCCGGGACTGGTGGCGGTGGCGTAACCAGCCGCAAATCACGCACGTGGCGGGACATCCCATCCACTTCGACGTTCTGTTCAGAAATCACTCTAGTCACCGTACCGACAGCACTAGGTACATCACAGCGCCGACTCGGGTGTCGGACCCAGACTCGATCACCCACACTGTAACAACGCCGTCCGACTGCGGGTGAATCACATTCTGCCACGCTGTCAATATCAAGCAGCCTGACCTCATACCTGAACAGCTGGTTGGCAGGGGAGGAGGCGGGGTCGCTACTCTTTGGCATCACGTTGTAGCGATAGACAGCCTCTGACACTGAGCAGCGCTTACGCGCTACTATCGTCTTTACTGATCGATGACACCGCTCTGAAACCCCGTTGCCGGATGGAACGTGTGCGCAACGATACCTGACCACCATCCCCCATCGATTGGCAAGCTCACAGAATGCTGCACTTCGGAAGCTGGCAGCATTGTCCGTCAGGAGTTCCTTGGGCGCACCACGTTCGAGAAATATCGACTCTAACTGCCCGATGACACTAGCTGAGTCCTGGCCCTTGAGGCGTCTCCAGATCGTGTACCGGGAGGGACCACAATCAGTCATCGTCAGGTAGTGCTGGTCACCTACATGGCAGATGTCCATGCTGGCCCTACTCCAGCACTCAGAGACCCCCAGTGACCCTCTTTGCCACCTGGCGGGCGCCGGGTCGATCGACTGGCAGGCCGGACACTCTCGCACGACACTCCGCACTTGTTGCCTGGTGACTGATGGGTACAGCCTCCGGCAGATGATCAGGGTGCGCTTGATGCCCGGATGTCCACTAGTGTGGTGGACAGCTGCGATGTCCTCAGGTGTCGGCGGCTCCGGAGCTGATGCAGCAGTGGCTCCACACACTGGCAGGTTGCCAGCTGACGCCAGCCACTTCCTCGGCACCCTGGTCAGTGCATCAGCCCGGTTTTCGGCCGACGGGACGAACTGGACGTCCAGCTGCAGGCCATACTCAGTCACGATGTTCTTCACTATTTCCAGCCGTCGGCGGATCAGCATTTCACTGGCAGCTTTTGTTCTCAGGCGCGACGCGCCCGACAGCATGTCCGTCAGCCAGTGGTAGACAGTCCGTGAGTCAGTCATCAGCGTCAGTTTCTGCATGCTCCAGCTGACGGCCAGATTTATACCGCGAATCACGGCATCCAGTTCGGCCATGTTGATATGCGCGCTCTCGCTTGGGCGCAGCCAGCATCCGTCTTCGACAACCTCGCCGTCCACCTCCAGCGCGGCTCCGAGCGCGAGCGAGCTGGCATCGACCCAGATGACGGCTTCATCTCCTGTCACATCCCAGCGACCCCTCGCCGGGTCAGCGGTCCTTACACGCGCGAACGTCTCAGCGACCATCGCCCGCAGCTCCGGGTCAGTCACCTCATCATCCCATCCACTCGTCAGCGCGTTGGCTCGCCGCTTCAAATACGACGCTGCCACGCGCAGCCACCCACAGACAGGCAGGTGGCTCGTCAGGCGGCCGCACAGCGAGAAGATGGTTCGCCTGGTGAGCCGCTGCGGCAGCTCGTCGATGTCGTTGTCGCGCGCCCAGAGAAGACCACGCCGCTCCCCCCAGACCCGCATGCCGAGCACACGGGCTCCCTCCGACACACGCTCAGGGGGCTTACACACCAGGCCGTGGCTGCGGAGGTGGCTCTCCACCTCTGCTGCTGAGGCTACGCTCTCATCTACCCAAACGTCATCCAGGTAGGGCGAAGACGCGCGGTTGATGCGGTCATCCCAGCTCAGCACGGTGCTGAGGACCTTCTTCATGACCAGCGGCGCCACACTCAAACCGAATCCCAGTCTTGTGAGGCAGTACCGCTGGCCACGGAACACTACGGTCTGGTAAGCCCACAAGGACGGGTGCACATGTACTTGCAGGTAGGCCTTTCGAAGGTCCATCAGTGCGACTTCCCGTCCCCGGCGGCGCCACTCGCGAACTTTTTCACCACAGACATCCGCGTCAGCCGTGTGCGGACTGAGGTGAGAGTTCAGTTCACGGAAGTCGAGGACCGGCCTAACTTTCTTTTTGTTGCGCTGCACTACGGCCATCAATGGTATCGTACCTTTGACTGGCCCGTGCAGCTGTTTGTCATACGGCGCCAGCCAGCCATCAGACACCCATTGGGACAGCTCGCACTCATATTCGTGCTGGGCCTCTGGCGGGATCCGGTACTCCTCCACTGTGTTCACTAACTGAGGCTGCTCTGACCCTGACCACTTCCAGGTCACGGTCCACTTTTTATCGACTGCATTGTAATTAAGCACATAGTCTTTCTCCTCCACGACCGTGCTGCAGCCAGACACTGGCGTTCGCTCACAGGCCACCGTAGTCGGCTCGTAGGCTGCTGCAGTCCGCTTGCAGCCTGCTGCAACAGCCAGTCTGTCCCGAGGTGAGTCATCGGTTCCGGTGCCGCGCTGCGAGCTGACACCAGTGGCCTCGTCATCACTCCGCAGGGGGACTGGCGGCGACCTGACACCGTCCGTCTCAGCTCCGCGCCAAGGTAGCGCCGCCGAGCCATACGACACGGCCGAAGTCCGCCCCGGCTGTGAGTCATCCATTCCGCACCGCTCACTACTCGGCGCCGGCACTGAATTGTCCACGCCGAACTGCACATTACCCGGCGCGCGTACTGTCACACCGCGAAACACAATCACCGCATTCATTCCGAGAATAAAACCGAAGTTCAGTGGCTTGGTAGACACCACAAGCACATCCACGAATGCCGAGGCCCCCGACCGCAGCTGGACACGTACATTGCCTGTCCCCTCGCACCGGTGCCTCTCACCGCTCACAGTCATCACACTGACGTCCTGTTTGTTCCAGCGAGGGCACATAGAGACGTGGGCAATGCTCTGAGTGCAGCCGGTGTCCACTAGAGCGTCACAGCTCGCACCGTCCACGGTGAGACGAACCACCGGTAGAGCGCCTCTCACTGCTGAGCTGGAGAGGAGGCTGACGCTGATTCCGCCTCTCCATCGCCGTTTTCCGGGCAGCAGGCGACGACGTGGCCCGACCGGTTACACCGGAAACAGCGCCTGTTGCCGCGTACGCCGCCTCCGCGCGCCCGGCGTCCTCCCCTGCAGTCGCGAGCGATGTGGTTGGGCTGCCCACAGGAGTAACATACTACACCAGCAGCTGGAGTATCTGTCGGCATGGTAGTGCGTACGGGACGTGTTGCAGAGACAGCTGCAGCCGCAATGCCGACGTCTTCTTCCACCATCACTGCGCGGGCGCGGGTCAACAGCTCGCTCAGACCCATGTTCTCCATGCGTGAGCTGGCTCTCAGCGCGCGGCGGACAGCGTCCGGCAGACCAGCGACGAAGGCGCAGGCCAGCCCACCGTCGGACATGCCGCCAAACAGGGAGGCCAGTCGCTGCAGATCCGCCAGGTATACATCGACCGCCTCTCCACTCCGCAGCTTACGGGTGATAAACTGCTCATACGCACAGTATTTGTCCACAGCGAAAGCAGAAAGCAGAGCAGCTTTCACCCTTTCGTAAATGGCTTTGTCCGCATCACTTAGCTGTTGATACACTGCGAACGCTCCACCAGTCAGTCTCAGAGGAACGATGGAGGCAAGCTCTTTTCTGTCCCGCAACTTGCACACCAGTTCGAATTTATCCAGCCACTCGCTCACGACCTGCGTCACGCCATCGAATTCCGGTATCAATCGGACGTCTGTAGCCAGGTCCTTTTCCGCCATATTGCCGAAATAGCTTGTAGCGTCCTTGTCCTTTTCCGATACAGTCCACGTCAAGACGAAATATTATTGCTCTGATGCTATGTCCAAAACAACCACAGACACCTCGCGGCACACAGCCACGGAAACACCCACAGACACCTCGCGGCACACAGCCACGCCCTCACTGGTCCAACATCTCAGCTCCACTGAGGCCCCTGGCCCCCGCCGGCCGGCTCGCCGCCGCCGCCGGCACGTGATACACAGACGGCTCCTGTTGCAAAGCTGCGAGGGGGTATTCTCCACTACAGTGTACACGGTGTCAAGTCAGGTGAGACGGTGTACACGGTGTCAAGTCAGATGAGACGGTGTACACGGTGAGGTCAAGTCAGGTGGGACGGTGTACACGGTGAGGTCAAGTCAGGTGGGACGGTGTACACGGTGAGGTCAAGTCAGGTGAGACGGTGTACACGGTGTCAAGTCAGGTGAGACGGTGTACACGGTGTTAAGTCAGGTGAGACGGTGTATACGGTGAGGTCAAGTCAGATGAGACGGTGTACACGGTGAGGTCAAGTCAGATGAGACGGTGTACACGATGTGGCCAGGTCAGGTGAGACGGTGTATACGGTGAGGTCAAGTCAGGTGGGACGGTGTACACGGTGTCAAGTCAGGTGAGACGGTGTACACGGTGAGGTCAAGTCAGATGAGACGGTGTACACGGTGAGGTTAAGTCAGGTGGGACGGTGTACACGGTGAGGTCAGGTCAGGTGGGACGGTGCAGACCGTGAGTTCATGTCAGGTCAGATGAGACGGTGCACACTGTGTGGTCAAGTCAGGTGAGACGGTGTACACGGTGAGGTCAAGTCAGGTGGGACGGTGTACACGGTGAGGTCAAGTCAGGTGGGACGGTGTACACGGTGTCAAGTCAGGTGAGACGGTGTACACGGTGAGGTCAAGTCAGGTGGGACGGTGTACACGGTGAGGTCAAGTCAGGTGAGACGGTGTACGCGGTGAGGTCAAGTCAGGTGAGACGGTGTACACGGTGAGGTCAAGTCAGATGAGACGGTGTACACGGTGAGGTCAAGTCAGATGAGACGGTGTACACGGTGAGGTCAAGTCAGATGAGACGATGTACACGGTGAGGTCAAGTCAGGTGAGACGGTGTACACGGTGAGGTCAAGTCAGGTGGGACGGTGTACACGGTGAGGTCAAGTCAGGTGAGACGGTGTACACGGTGAGGTCAAGTCAGGTGAGACGGTGTACACGGTGAGGTCAAGTCAGGTGAGACGGTGTACACGGTGAGGTCAAGTCAGGTGAGACGGTGTACACGGTGAGGTCAAGTCAGGTGAGACGGTGCACACGATGTGGCCAGGTCAGGTGAGACGGTGTATACGGTGAGGTCAAGTCAGGTGGGACGGTGTACACGGTGTCAAGTCAGGTGAGACGGTGTACACGGTGAGGTCAAGTCAGGTGGGACGGTGTACACGGTGAGGTCAAGTCAGGTGGGACGGTGTACACGGTGTCAAGTCAGGTGAGACGGTGTACACGGTGAGGTCAAGTCAGGTGGGACGGTGTACACGGTGTCAAGTCAGGTGAGACGGTGTACACGGTGAGGTCAAGTCAGGTGAGACGGTGTACACGGTGAGGTCAGGTCAGGTGAGACGGTGCACACGGTGAGGTCAAGTCAGGTGGGACGGTATATACAATGAGATTAGGCCAGGTGAGACTGTGCCCACGATGATTTCAAGTCAGGTGAGACGGTGCATACGGTGGGGTCAGATCAGGTGGGACGGTGCACACGTCTTAGCGCGTGGCCGTCGGGAGCTATATTTTCAGCAGTAGATTCTTCGGGACATAGATGGCACATGATGTCACAACATTTAAGGAATGGGTGTGATTTAACGGCGTAGCGAAGATGTTCAGTAAATAAAATAATTGGAACCTTTTAGCGTATAGGAAGCACCAAAAAATACTGCTACTTTCTATATCAAGTTAGGAGTGAAATGGTGACGGTACTTAGCTTACATACATTAATTATTTGTCATTAAACGACAGACGCAACATAAAAATTGGTCACCCCTACCCTGCTCTTACCACTACAATCACACAATTATGTCGGTTAAAATTTTCGAATATTTCGAAACAATTCGCAATTCAATGGATGTCACCATTACCTGGCTACTTGGCTGATGAAGAGGCTGCCGTTCTGGCGTGTGGAGGCGGCCAGTGTCCGCAGCGGGCAGATGTCACCATTACCTGGCTACTTGGCTGATGAAGAGGCTGCCGTTCTGGCGTATGGAGGCGGCCAGTGCCCGCAGCGGGCAGATGTCACCATTACCTGGCTACTTGGCTGATGAAGAGGCTGCCGTTCTGGCGTGTGGAGGCGGCCAGTGTCCGTAGCGGGCAGATGTCACCATTACCTGGCTACTTGGCTGATGAAGAGGCTGCCGTTCTGGCGTGTGGAGGCGGCCAGTGTCCGCAGCGGGCAGATGTCACCATTACCTGGCTACTTGGCTGATGAAGAGGCTGCCGTTCTGGCGTGTGGAGGCGGCCAGTGTCCGCAGCGGGCAGATGTCACCATTACCTGGCTACTTGGCTGATGAAGAGGCTGCCGTTCTGGCGTGTGGAGGCGGCCAGTGTCCGCAGCGGGCGGTCAGACGTCCAGACGGGCACCGGTGCCGGCACGCCCAGTGTGATGCAGTCCAGCGTCAGAGGCCGACCGCTCTCGGCCGACACCAGTCGCGAGAACGAGGCTATCTGGGCTGGAACTGACGTCACGGCCCGATCAACCGAACAGTCGGGAGAACGAGGTTACTAAGACTGGAACTGACGTTACATCCCGATCAACCGAACAGTCGGGATAACGAGGTCACTGAGACTGGAACTGACGTTACAGCCCGATCAACCGAACAGTCGGGAGAACGAGGCTATCTGGCCTGGAGGTGGGGTCACGGCCCGACCAATAGAACTGTAGGGAGTACGAGGTCACTGTGCCTGGACCGGAGGTCACGACTTGATCAACTAACCAGTCGGGGAAAGGGATCATGACCAGATTAACTGATCAGTCGCAAGAACGAGGCGGTGTGGGCTGGCCCTGATGGTAAGGAATTTGATGTATTGGCTGCATCATTTTGTCGCGCAAACGCCGCGTCTTTTATGTGGCTTTGACATCATTTGATGAGATCATTGCACATCTCTGAAATATAGATAATTATTTTATGCATTCGAACATTCTTGTAAGAGTCGTGAGCACCTCCAGAATGCATAGCATATCAGGATAGATTCCATGATAAAGATTTACCAAAGTGTATTAACACGAAGAGACACAGAACCTTCTGCGTGTGTGGAATAAAATGATACAGAGTTTAATGTGACCAAATTTCGATTGTTTTCTGGCAATATTTGCAAGTGAAATGGCGCAGCACGCGATTATTGATCGCATTATACAAGAGAACTTGGCACATTACAAAATTGGAAACGAGGGAATACTATTTAAACTTATATAATTTCCAATGTCACGGTTTTCTCCGTAGATGATTGAAGGCCCCTAACAGCTACTTTTTTGTTACGCTTTGTGGTACTGTTGCACTTCTTGGCAATGCCTCGGTACTCTTCGTGATACTGTTACATGCACTTGAGAATACAGAATTAAAACAGCCACTGTAACAGCCACTGCATGTGGAGGACATGTATTGTTAAATAAATAAATAAATAAATAAAACGTTCTGCAAATTAACGTTGAAAGATCAGTGCCCTAACGACGTGCTTTATGTGACATTCCAAGTCAAGCTATGTAACTTTGAATCACACGATATACAGTATCATGCTTAGCTGCACGTTTTTAGTATCATTTTAACCATCGCAGTCTTTTTCGCGCCATCGACTGAGGAATGTTGCGTCACACCTCTATCACCTGTTCACGCACGCCATTTTGTCACCTTTCTCAAGGAAGGGGGTTACTACAACCCCAGTATTTCCCATGCACATGAACACAAAAACAGTTTGTTGCATGCAAAGAGATCTTGTGATTGACACCGATTTTGATATCTTCTATAACTGGTTGATCTCACAGGGGACCTTTCCTCAATTTTGCACCATGAGGAATTACCCACCCTGGTAATCGTTATCTGTGCACACACAATAACGGATGAACGCTTAAAAGGTCCACCATTGCAGATCCCGGTACCCTTGGATACTTACTATGTGTGATTTGTTACATTTTAACCAGTAGGTCAAGGGTCAAAGGAGGCTCAAATGTTGATTTATTTTTGGAAATGTGCGTACTTGTGCTCGAAAACACTATTTTCTAGTATCTAGGGGCAAAAATAGACGTCAGTCAGCTTTAGCACCCGAAAGACTTACAGTGCCTTATAAGCTGTAAAGAGTCATTTAAGATCAAGGTTGGTCCGCGATTTCCAATGACCTTAGACAGGTCAATGACGTACGTAAACAAGCAAGGTGAGTTGTTCGCTACCATACCACAAGCAACATGGGCCACCTGGAGGCAGGGGCATTGTTTTATATACTTTTGGAAGGACCATGGCCCCCCTCAATGTACAATATTTCCCCTCCAATAGTGAAACCGCCTCCCCCAATATGAAGTGGAAATGTGTATGCAGCAAAAAGCATACAACTGCGGGCTGCATTTGAGCGGGAGCGGCGATGGTTCCGCCAATGGTGTCGCCGATGGTGTCGCGGATGGTTCCACCGATGGCCCCGCCGGTGGCTCTGGAACTAATGATGTCTGTCCGTTCACTCTGGTGACCTGTCACCCAGGATGGTTTCCAGGCGACTGGTCGCCACCGTTGACGTCACGACCATACTATGTAGTGTTGTCAGCGCACTGGCGTTCGGAGACTCTGCGCCGAATGGCACCGTCTGCGCTGCTGAGCATCCTGCCGTCATTGCCGACACCAGGCCTGAAGCTGAGGCTTCCAAGAATCTTTCAGCTGCGGTAGTCGGTTAGTCCAGAGAGCCTCCTCCAGAGAGCTCATCCGGGATGACTCGAAGGAACCCGTCCCCCTGTATTTTTCATCAGAAGCGCCCCTCCAAGATACAAAGGCGCTTCTTCAGTGTGCTCGAATGGATCCCGTTCAAATTTGTTGGCCAGAGGCTCCCCTCGAAAGGAAAAGACACCAAGGCAGGAGCGAGTTGAACAATTGCCATGAGGGGAAATTAGTCTCTGGAGGGGCGCCTCTAGCTGAAAATATTAACAAATGGGGTGCACCCAGGCCTTCTCGGAGGGGAACCTTTGCCTTGCCAGATGCGCATCTGGTTGAACAATTCGGGGTTCACTCAAACACATTGGATGGGGGTCTCTCCCTTCCAAAGAGCGCCTCTGGCTGAATAATTCGATGGGATGCACTCGAGCACACCAAATGGGCACCTTTTCTGGCTGGCTGGAAAGTTTGATGGGGATGTACTCGAGCTTTCCCGGAGTGGGGCATAATCCCGGCCGAAGAGGCGCCAACGTACATGTCGGCACATATGCCTTCAGTGCCACCCGTGTATCTACTCCTGCCTCCAAGTACTTTTGTAGTGGCGTCAATCCAAAGAAATGGCACCCTTTGAGACAGGTGGCCCATGATAATTTCTGAATCCGCCCCTGGCAGGACTCCCTGGCTCTTACAGGGCCGCCACGCCGCGGACGTCAAGATGTTGGCTTTGACGACTCATTTTTTGGCACATCCTCGTCTTTTTTCTCGGGGCTCCAATATGGTGTATGGCCGATCACCCGATGTCCAAACTTCAGCGAATCAGACAGCCAAAGAGTTGTGCATATATGATGCCTTGTACTGCACTTACTTGCTGTCTTCCGGCCTTCGCGTTCGCAGGAACCACGCTTGCTCGCATGTGGCCAGGCTTTGTTTCCAACATTGCTTTCCCCTGGCCATGCGCGCCGGTTTTTTCCCTAGATAGTTGTGCAGTTTCACATCCTCAACACGAGCTCAACATTGATAGTCCACGTAGAAAGTGTGCGTCTGTGATAATACGGACAGCAAGTGCGCATCTGCAAGGTTTTCGTTTGACGTTGGTGACGACGGGCCCAATTCAATATCGACATTTGTTCTGCTTCTTGAGTTTAGAAACGCTACAAGACATGGATCGAGTTCCCTTTTACATCACTCACGACGGGTGCTTCCCTCCACCACATGTACTCCTGTATTAGTAGGGTACTGGTACTGGTAACGTGGTTGAGGCCACATGGCGGTGTGATATGATCGGTTTCTGGGGTGTGATATGGTCACACATGTGCATTTGTACATCTGGGTGCTGTAGTCTGGCGGCTGCTGGGACACTGCGGTAGATGGCAATTGACGGTGTCTTCCCAAAATACTTCTGAGTTGTGTGCTATGTGCCCTCAGATTACTAAAGGCGTGAAGGCGTATTATTTTCTTCATCAGGGTATTTTGCAACAGCAGTCTCATCTTTATATTTTCATGACAAGTCGCTATAATTTGAAGACCAGGATTTGCTGATTTTATTTTGATTGCAAGATGTAACCATACTTGGTATGTTGGCTATTGGCTTTACGACACATCGATCGTTGAGTCATGTAGCGCCGCCAATCTCTCATCACGCCGATTGACCGCGGGCGAAGAGTAGCGACAGGTGAAACTCGAACCCACAACTTTTCAAGTGTGAGACCGCCCTGTGAGACCCCTAGACTACTCGTTGAACGCGTAGTCTAGGGATAATTTGCCATCCTCACAATCGAAGTAGTACTAATAAAAGTATCGAAGTAAGTGGTAAGGAAGTAGACTATTACCGAAGTAAGTAGACGAGTAGTACTCGTCCTTATATGTACTTGGCATGCATTCGTCCACAGGCGTTTCCTGAGCAGCGTTTATCTTACAAGTTTACACTGGCTGACCAGACAGAGTGAGCGAGCTTTCAGAGCGAACGCAATGATAATGCCACTTTGTATTGCTTGCTGGAATTTTGAAGATATCTTTAACACGGTCTCTATCCATGTGATATTGATGGAAGACGAACTGGCGTGGCTGGGTAGATTTCAGGGTTTTAAAATTGTCCGACTCAATTGAAAGCCCGACAAAAGAAGAGCGAATGCAATTTTCGAAACGTTCCGTTCTATCAGTGTGCAAGAGTTTCCCAACAACACTTCCGTCGTTGCCCATATATCAACGGATAATACATGAGCCAACGAAGACACATGCGTGATGGTGAACAATTAACATATTTTTAATATTAATATTTGTGGGCCAGACTCACAGAAATACTCCCAGGTCCCAATCATGGCTTCGGTCATACCACCATGCATCACACAGACTGAGACAGTGGAGCGGACTGCGTTCGGACATTCAATATAAAATGTGGAGTTCTTATAAGCAACTGTCGCTATATTATAATTTGAAAGCAACTGATTTGGGGTCATATTGGTGTGTTCTTTCTTAGTGGTGAAAATTAAAATAGTTACTGCAAGGAGGCTTACATTTTTCGACACCAAATTTTTAATATTTTCCTACCAGAACAGGTCGCCAGAAGCCCAACCAGATCCCGGTTAGTTTCTCCTTCCGATTCAATTATTTTCCCTAGAAGTAAAAGCAAACGCAAGTGGCACCGGCGCTAAGACCAGAGGGTGAGGTCGGTGACCACGCTCAGTAGAACTTTCTAGAACGCCATGAAGGCCCCAGGCGGCTTGACGCTGCGAGTGGCCTGGGAAATAAAAAAAATGCACCCCACCAATCAGGAACGAGAACCCGATCCGGAGCCCTGGCAGTGGCTGGAAAAAAGGAGGCGGGGCTACGGAAGGAAAAAAATTGGCAGTCGCGCTCTCTCAAAAGGACCCACTGAGGGTAGAACAGTCAGTCAGATAAAGATCGTTTAAATGGAGGCAGACGTGACATGAAGTGCCGGACGGCTGGAGGTCTCACCATCGAGCATGTGAGTATCATACGTCTGACATGTCTTCCTCTTTCCCAAACCCTGCCGAACCATTCTGATTTCTCTTACCCAGCTTCTGCCTTCTCACAAAATTCATTGCTGAAGGGAGCGACCTGTCCCATGGGGGGGGGGGGCAAATAGGATAAATTCAGGATGGGGAGGAAGTGGACGGAGATGCATTCCAGACGGAGATAATTTTTTTGTGTGTTCAAGTACGGAGCTGTGAGAGATGTCGAGTAGTGTATAAGCAGTGTGTGTGTGTGTAATGTGATGCGGTGTAAATATATTAGATGAAGTATAGAAATCCTGTGGTGGCACCAACAGAGACCGGTGGTTGCAGTTCGGCAATGATAGACAGAAGGAGCTGCAGAGCAACCGGGCACAATTATGCTTGGATATGTGCCTGCTATTAATTTGTACGATGAAGTAAATTTATAAGCGAAGCAGCCGATCTGCAAGCCGTCCTCCTATGGATTGAACGTTTCCGGGTGGTGGTAGTGAGTGTTCAAGTCAGTTCAATTTGTCTAAAATATTAATGTTGTTATATATATGATATGCGTTTGGATGTTTAATTGCGAGAGGGTACGATAAACGGACACTTCGGGGGAATTAATTCACCTGCTCTGGATCTTTAACCGCAAAATCCCGCTGGCCTCTGCGACCCAGAGGTGCAGATGAGGGGACGATCAAGGTATGCATGTGGGAGGGGCCGATAAAGGGGCCACCACATTGCGTTCGCCGAAGTCTGGCGCCGAACTACAGGGTATAGACAAACCACTACCCGGTAATTTGTCCACCACCGAACTCTGCACGTGGGCACGGTTGGTGCAGAGATTCGAGGGACACATGGACGGGTTTGGCATGCCATAAGCCCCGAGTCTAAAAATTGTGGGGCCGGCTAGGGTATAACAACGACCAGGGACGTGCCCAACGTGGTAGGGATCCGTGCCCGCTCATGGGATACGTCAGGCCTGGTTGCAAGTGTACGACGAATAAGGCCCGGCGCGGCATCGATCAAATCTAAGGCTAGGTATGTCGGTCAAAGACACCAGAGCACTTGTATAAGCCCTCTGAGCCAGTACGATGAGCCCCCTCGTTGCAGTTAAGACTTTGTCCACGCGAGGAACGCTGCCAATAATGGCTAGGCCAGCCATGATTGGCAGTGAAAGGCTTACTTGTTCGGCCAACGTACTATCAAAATTAAAACGATGGTCTGTCGATCTATGTGTTTGTGTACGGCTGAGGGGATCGGGAGCTAAAATTGTGGACCAAGCAATTCATAAATTAACACGCGCCCTGGAGAGCCTCTGAAAATAACGCGCACTGGAGGGGGGGGGGAGGCGGATTCCGTCCCCCCTTAAGGTCTCAGCTCCTATGGAGGCTAGAGCAACGAAATTCACAGGGTGGGTGGGCACGATAGTGAACTCTATTGTGTGCAACGTTCATGACCTTAGGTCAATATCCTCAAGGTCAAATGAGGTCAAAATATCAAAATTTTATGGTTTTGCGTGGCTTGGCTTGTCATTGTTATGGGTCGCTGTGGTTGTGTTTAAATGCTCCAAAATTGGCATTAATGATGTTTTGGACATTACTAATGATGCAATACAGATGTCAGATCCGCCATTTGACCTCAGGTCACCTATATAGGAGCACTTTATTAGGTCATTACCTGCTCCAGTTACCGGAACCGGGCTCCCATCCCGACTGCTCCGTTGGGCGGCTCGGCACAATCGGCTTCGCAAATAAAGGAGTGAAATACATGAATAAAGTATGGAAATGCTTAGGCACACAACGACAAACAGTAGATTTCGGGATGTATAGGGAACAACATGTAAAGTGACATCAATCGCATGACAGTCATTTGCATTTATGACACATTCCAGTTGACCAAGTTTGGTTCCATTAGCCTATCATGAACTTGACCTGACTTGACCTCGGCGACCTAACATGACTTTTAAATTATATAGCATAACAATATGCATCAAACAAGTCGCTAGTCTTGTCAAGAACACTTCCTTATTGCCAATATACGGGAGGCGAATCAGCGCCTATTTTTGTGGTCTGGCACTGCGAATTGTTTTTAATTTAACGGCCCCTAACTTGAAAACTTCTCGGCCGATTTCCACTTTTCTCGCTTTAAACAATGCGCCGGTCATTTCGAAGCAGAAACGCGAACAACTTGGCGTATATCGCCTGGTACAATATGGAGTTATGTACGAAAAATCGGAAGGATTGGCGGATTTCGCCATACCCCATCTAGGGCGTGTGTTAACCTCTTATGAACTTGACCTGACTTGACCTCGGTGACTTGACATGACTCTGAAACAATGTAGCATGACAATGTACATCAAACAAGTCGCTAGTTTTGCCAATAACACCTCCTTTTTGCTAATATACGGGTAAGCGCATCAGCGACGATATTTGTGATCTGGCGCTGATAATTTTTTTTCACTTAACGACCCCTAACTCGAAAAATGTTCGGTCGATTTTAATTTTCCTTTCTTCAAACAACGCGCCGGTCATTTATGGGCAGGTACACAAACAATGGCGCATATCGGCTGGTAAAATCTGGAGTTATCTACGAAAAACCGGAGGGGTGGGCGGATTTCGCCCCCCCCCCCCTCTTCAGGGCGCGTGTTAATAAGGAGAGCATGAATGGGGCGAGCAAATGCGAAGTAAGTAAGAAGAATGAATGTGAGTAGATAGCATTAAGGATCAGCGGAAGCTACTTGGGGTTCAACACAGGCACCTATTTCGTGCAGTACATTGCACAAAATTATACTATTACTAGCGTCCAAAAAGTCCCAACACGAGACATGTCATTCAATCCAATTGGAAACTTAATTCTAATCAAGTCTCTAATGCAACGCATAAATTATAATGTGGCAAAAGACTCTCACTTACCTATATGGTGTTCCCAAAACTTTGACCTCGCACATATATATAAATTCGTGTTAGGGACGGCAACTCAAACCAACATCATGTCGGCTGGGGTTTGGGGAATGTGTGGTGGAGGTGGCGGCGAAACACAACACAATACACCACTGTCATGGGCACAATCAACAAAGGAGTTATTTGGGTCAAGCTCTCAATAATTTCAGTTAGTTCAAGTAGTTCAATCAGTCTCAGTCGAGGTTAGCAATATCTAAAATACATTGCACACACCCATACCACTCATCCCAAGTTTAAGCAACACTTAGAAGACCCTTACAACCACACCCCACTCACCCCACACACACCCGCCCCACTCACACCCCGCGCACCCACACCCGCCACCACTCCCGACTCCCCACCGACGGCAGAGCCCCCACCCCTACATTACGCCTTATAAAGCATAGTTGCCTGTTAAGTGATAACTTGGTCTTCCGGACGCGTGGTTGTATTTTTATGTTGATCTTCAGTATCACATCAATTGAAAATTTATCTTATCAGCAGATTATAAGTTGCCTAAACCTAGCAATAAAACATATTTCAGGACAGGGTCGATTAACACGAGTTACGAAGGGCCTCCACATAACACGCACAGGATGGGGGGAGGAGGCGATACGGTCCATGCCCCTAAGATTCCTGAAACTACTGACACAATTCGGAGGGTAGATTGTGGACGTAATGATCTCGTGTTAGTACAAATTTCATGACCCCAGGCTTTTAAGGTCAAATGAAGTCGTGATCGGCTACCTCACCACACTGCGGCTCCACCTTACTGACGAAGTGTTTGTGACCTTGAATGCTCGCTGGCCGCCACCAGGTTGGGCGATTTGGCACAACGCAATGTAAATACTTACTGACGGATTTCGATTTTGCGTTGCATAGGATGCGCTTATCGATTTTTGTTGATCACAAAGTCACAACATTACATAACAACATCGCCTACCGCTTATTAAATAATGTAAAAAGCAGAAGCGGGCGGATTCCGCAATCCCTCCCCACTCTTTTGGTGATCGTGTGAAACAGCCACATCGTATACCTACATCAATCCCGCGGCACTTTGCCCCCAACAATTTTCATAAAGCAACAGCTATGTCTGCGGAAAAAATAAGCGATATTAATTGACGATAAATCGTACTCCAAACATGGACGCGACGTCGCATGCCATTTTCCGCCGCAACAAGTTAACTTGGTAGTGAGTTGCATAAATAGGCACGGACAGGGATCAGCTTGGGCAGCTGCTCCTGTTGCACAGGTGTGTAGCAAATGGCGACCAGGGCCCAATAGAGGGCAACAAGGATAAATATTTGGAAAACATCTCTCCTGGATATTTTTCTAACACATGGGCTATACAATGATGTTGCCAATACAAAAGAAGTTGACAAGTCATTGAGATGCAGGAATTTCAACGGAGAGTTTTTGCCGTCAGCATCCGACCACATCATGTGTCAAGTTCGCCAGAAGCGTGCCACTCACTGTTCTTGCGGCCGTTGTACATGACCATGCGCGAGGGAGCACCCTCGCCGGCGGTGCCGACGGCCGTCACCCAGACCTGGAAGCGTTGGTAGTAGTCCAGGTGGTCCAGGGTCACCATCAGCCGCTGACCCGGCCACGACTCCAACCGGCGCTGGCCATCGAACAAGGCCATCAGACAGCCGCGTGTGAAACAAGATCGTCGCACGCGGTCATCGAGCAAGATGAGCGGGAGGTCGTCAGCAAAGGTCATCGAGCAATTTCACCGGCAAAGGCACTAGACAACACCATCAGACCACCATATGACATGACCACCAGATAAGACCGTCATGTGACAAGGTCATCGACAGCGCTACCAGGCAACGTCACGAGAAAAGCTTCCCACATGAGGTCACAGGCAATGCATTCATGTAGTGTCATCATACCAGGCCATCCGACAAGCACAACAGACAATGCTATCCGAAGAGATTTGCACATTATGTCATACCATAACAGATGTTGTCATAAGGACAAAAACGTGTCAGCTGTGTTATTGCGGTAGCTAGGTTGTTCTCAATAATTTTCCACTGAGGAATGTGGGTGACGGCACATGCTGCAGAAATATGCGCGAAGATAAAGTATTTTGTTAGCTAATCCGATATTACCTATGACAATAAAGAAATTAAAGCCATATGGTGAAATTGTTCCCCACCTTTTAGTTAGGCATCTATCGAGTCCCTGGCGGCAGTGGCAGTGCGACAGACGACAAGGGCAGAGTCATCTCCGAATCCGTGGTCAATCGAGCTATATTTTTAATGAGCTGCAACATCCGTCTCATCGGCATCGGCAGGGATTTTGGGAAGAATTTTGCACAGTGGCGACGATATTTCGCTTAGTTTCGTTATTTCCATATGACTCCATATTTGTATTGTTGAATTTCACGACGCTTGTGGGAGACGTTCTCCCAATCCAGGGGTGGCAGCGACCGTGATCCGTCTCAGCGTGAAACGTTCTCCCGATCCAGGGGTGGCAGCGACCGTGATCCGTCTCAGCGTGAAACGTTCTCCCGATCCAGGGGTGGCAGCGACCGTGATCCGTCTCAGCGTGAAACGTTCTCCCGATACAGGGGTGGCAGCGACCGTGATCCGTCTCAGCGTGAAACGTTCTCCCGATCCAGGGGTGGCAGCGACCGTGATCCGTCTCAGCGTGAAACGTTCTCCCGATCCAGGGGTGGCAGCGACCGTGATCCGTCTCAGCGTGCATGCTCGAATTAATGATCTAATGTGCCAACACTTAATACAGTCACATATCAGCAAGGTGCTCAACGGGGCCTGACCTCACCATAACTGCGCATCATAATCTTGCTGTAATGCTTTTCCTGAGCCTAAAGTACTATATGTTTGTTTGTTTGTTTATTGGTTGGTTCCGACACACTTTATGACATTCGACTAATGGCGCCGCACATACTGTTTAAAGTACTATATGTGTGTTGGTTGTTGATCAATCGCCATCCAGCCAGGCACTGTTGTTTCTCACCTGCTCGGAGGAGCCGTACTTCCTGTGGTACACCAGGTAGCGGACGACGTCGCCGCGTGGTTCGCTGGGAGGCAGCCACGACACCAGCACGGCGGTGGCCGACAGAGAGGTCAGCTTGATGCCGGCCGGCGGGCCTGGCGCTGCCGACAGCGAGACATGGTGACGGTTACCACGGGACAGCCACGACACCAGCACGGCGGTGGCCGACAGAGAGGTCAGCTTGATGCCGGCCGGCGGGCCTGGCGCTGCCGACAGCGAGACATGGTGACGGTTACCACGGACAGCCACGACACCAGCACGGCGGTGGCCGACAGAGAGGTCAGCTTGATGCCGGCCGGCGGGCCTGGCGCTGCCGACAGCGAGACATGGTGACGGTTACCACCGGACAGCCACGACATCAGCACGGCGGTGGCCGACAGAGAGGTCAGCTTGATGCCGGCCGGCGGGCCTGGTGCTGCCGACAGCGAGACATGGTGACGGTTACCACGGGACAGCCACGACACCAACACGGCGGTGGCCGACAGAGAGGTCAGCTTGATGCCGGCCGGCGGGCCTGGCGCTGCCGACAGCGAGACATGGTGACGGTTACCACCGGACAGCCACGACATCAGCACGGCGGTGGCCGACAGAGAGGTCAGCTTGATGCCGGCCGGCGGGCCTGGCGCTGCCGACAGCGAGACATGGTGACGGTTACCACGGGACAGCCACGACACCAGCACGGCGGTGGCCGACAGAGAGGTCAGCTTGATGCCGGCCGGCGGGCTGGCGCTGCCGACAGCGAGACATGGTGACGGTTACCACGGGACAGCCACGACACCAGCACGGCGGTGGCCGACAGAGAGGTCAGCTTGATGCCGGCCGGCGGGCCTGGCGCTGCCGACAGCGAGACATGGTGACGGTTACCACCGGACAGTCACGACACCAACACGGCGGTGGCCAACAGAGAGGCCAGCTTGATGCCGGCCGGCGGGCCTGGCGCTGCCGACAGCGAGACATGGTGACGGTTACCACGGGACAGCCGCGACACCAACACGGCGGTGGCCGACAGAGAGGTCAGCTTGATGCCGGCCGGCGGGCCTGGCGCTGCCGACAGCGAGACATGGTGACGGTTACCACCGGACAGCCGCGACACCAACACGGCGGTGATTTCTGTTACTGCATCGAATGGGCTGGAGTATTACGGCTGGCCATACTCCGGTGCGAAAATGTATTTGAAGATAATTTTAACACGATGGGTGTCTAGATGATGTAGTTCTTCAGAAAGGATTCAAATATGAGTATATATTTTTTGACGAGATAACTCTAACCTTCATCAATGATGTAGTTTTAACGCGCAAATTTTACCCTTTCGAGCCCCGTTTCAAGATATTAGAAGATGTAAGGGAAATCATGTATATTGACAAAGTCAGATCAAGTGTACATCTGTATTAACAGATGAACTTCATGCATATAACTGAATACAATCACAAGGAACAATTCGTGACTTCCTGAACTCTGCCAAGTTGCACAAGTCCTGCTTTGACTCATTCTTGGGCATCAGCCTCCTGTTGGTCTCCTGAGCCGTGATCCATCTATACCACTCTTCCTGTGCGAAGTACTTAGCAGAAGCATCAGTCACCATTTTAACACCCCTCAATAAGTCGTGTGTGGCAAGGTCAGCTGAGCACCTCCATATGGGTGTTGATGAAGTTCTTCATCTCTGCGTTGCTTAGGCAGCAGACGAGAGGTGGCTCTGACACAAATTCTGGCCAGGTAATGAAGTCGATAACGCAGGTTCTGACATAGAGGCCCATCAGCTGAGTGTCTGGGTCCACATCTCCCCTGATTGCGACTCTCTCCACCCCTTCAATCCTCTCCTTTTGATCCTCAGAGCACAGCAGTGTTTGGATTATACTCTACTGTGGGCATGCTAAGCAGACACTATCACAGTCTGCATCATAAGGTCCAGCACCTGCTTCCCTTGGGACTTGAGGTAGTCTAAATGGAACAGGATGTGTTTAGGCCCTTCGATCCAGGAGTGATTGACCTTCATAGTGAACCAATGTAGATAGTGCAGTCCAATGATGAATTGTACAATGGATTGCAGATTATTCAGGTTCTTTTGTTTAAGTCCGTGCTTTGACTCCCAGAGCCTGAGAAGTCAGCTTGCTGTAATGAACCAACGGCTGTGGTTCACCGGTTCAATCTCCAACAGGGTCAACCGTGTAGGAAGCACCCTATGTATCCCTGACTGTACAGACAATCTTAGAGCCATGGTGTTGATCAGTTGAGAGATCTTGAACGATGTTAGGCAGCTTAATCAGCGAAGGGCCAGCACAGATCCGGGGAAGTTTGGTTTGATATCCAAGTATGCAGCAAAATCAAAGAGCTTTCCTACTGGCTCGGAAAATGTGTTGTTTGACAGAGTATGGGAATCATGATCAACTACGAGACGGCGCAATAAACGTTCAATAGTGCAGGCTGCACATCAACCAGATCAGCTTTCTCCCCAGGTGCAGCTCCAGCTTCCGCATTACTTCAGCATTCACACCAGTGTTCACATTGTTGAGTCTCCTCCAATGGCCCACAAGGTCTTGTCAAACCCCTGTCTTTCAGGAAGGAAAACATGACCTTGGCAATCTACTCAGAATGTGAGTAGATTAGATACTAGATACTAGATAGCAGATACTCTCTTTAGTTCCTTTCTCCGAGGTAAAGTGGAGCAGATAATAGCCGCCAGATGCACTAGCAACATCATATTGTTCTCCTCTGATATGTGCAGGAAAAGATTGGGCACTGCCCTCAGCTTCCATCAAATCCATCGCCACACTGGTTAGATCAATCCGCTCATTGATGAGGATGCAGGATTGGATCCTCATCACAGCTGTTCTTCACCTTCGCTGCAGGCTCACGGGCAATTTCATGGAAGAGCCCAACTTCAGGAACGAAGCCATCCCCAGCACCACTTTTCTCCAATCCCAGATTCCAGCCCTGACAGATCAGGGTTTCCCATTTGGTGGTATCCTCTACGTCAAGCCTTCTCTTTTTGCCCATTGATGAACGCAAGCTCACTCACAGGAAACTTTCCTCTCTGCTACGGGAGCAGTTAATGTTGTCTTGGATGACATAATTTGTAATTTGACACTTGCAAGTCAGAACATCAAATAAAATGTTTAACTTGACTGCGGACCTCTCTTTGGCATTAAGATTCCCCTTCCCAAGGTAACACTGTACTGCCGAATTCCAGACCTCGATGGGTTTGGACATGATGATATTCTTTATTTATTGATGATATTCATTTTTATGGATAGTATGTGGCCTGAAAAGAGCAAGGAACTGGATATAAGTAATAACATATCCTGTAACAGTCATGTCACTGAGGCATAACTAGAGATGTCCTAAAAGTACCGGCAGCGTAGGGCTTTGGAACTGAAATACGTAATATTCAGGTTAAGCATGGCTAAACCAAGAGCATGTACGCTAATTTGTTGTTGATGACATTGATGTCCCATATTTGATATCATATACGATTCGATCTCATATTTTATTTGACTGGGGCATGATGCTCACCTCGTCAACAAACATTGGAAGACATTCAGCTCTGCATTCACGGCAACAATTAGCTTCCCAGACCATAATATGTTTACAAGATCATTGATTTTCTATGTTTATCACATACGTCCAGGTACATGACCTTGACCGGATCGTTGGTCTTGACCTTTGCACGCTTTAGTGTGCTAAGTTGCGCAAACTTGAATAAAATTGAAGGCGCTTGAAGGTTTTCTTTGCCCCGCTATGTCGAGAAGTGTAGCGCGGACCACGCGAGGAGTGATCAGGCCCCAGCTGTTGTCGGGAGCTGGTGGCACTCATCTCTGCTGGGTGTCGCTGCTGTCATTATCTGCGATACCCTGGGTTGACTTGCCCTTGCCGGGCATGCTCTTCTCCCCACATCATCTTTTTTTTGTAACTGTGCACCTATGAGCCGGGTGACCAGTCTACTTATCGCCCTTTATAACCCTAGTGCTTCTTTGAATTGCCTGGACAACGATTAGACGATGCAGTAATTTCCATCACCAGGCTAACTGAGAACAGGTTATCGGCAACATAAACAAGTTTGCACATCGTCGATATCGAAGCGCGAAGTCGCACTTGTTCCACGACCAGAGTCCGAAGACTACGACAAAGACCGGTACCTAATTTCACACGGACATTGACCTGTTTGACACGACCTGAAAGGCCCACCGGAAGAGGTGAAAATGAATGCTTGAAATAACTGGAGTTCTAGAGCGGAGCTGCATCATGCACTGCCAACCCTTTTGCACTGTCGGGGATACGAAATGCTCCGGCACGACGAGTGTTATCAGTCGGGATAATACTAGCCTTCGATGCCAGAGCAGCTTATCAAAAGCATTCCTAAGCGCACCAAGCAACAGCCTCCAAGAGGAGAGCCTCCCCTTGCTCCCACTGGCAACAGCCCAGCCGTACCACTGACCGTCGGCGGCAGTGAGACAGGTCACTGGAGGACTGAGTGGACCCCGGCCGGCCGCCGTCGCCGCTGACACCAACACCGTGTAGTTGGTGTACGGCGAGAGCTCAGAGATGGTCACCGACGTTCTCTTCTCATCTTGAAAGTGCACCACATCCTCTGGCGGCAACACGGCTGTCATTAACGTAGATAGAGCGAGAGAGAGAGAGAGAGGAAGAGCATGTTTCAACACCTTCCCAGCGTCTGCGGATATGTTCTCCACGACGAATCGATTAAACATCATGCAAACTCCTCCCTACACCTCGTAGACCATGGAGGATCTGAACATTTGTCGCTGCAATAAGGCCTGCCAGAATTGATGCTAGACATTTTTGTTCTCTTGTTAGTTAATTTGCATGTACTCAGACCCACCTCCCCACACGCCCTACTCACAAATGATCATATTACGCCACAATGGTGAGTCTACGGCTTACCAGCTCGAAGGACTCACCTTACCACTTACCACGTACCAGCTCTGGGGACGGTACGCCACCAGATGAGGTGGTATCCGATTTACCGTCTCTGAGGACTGTACGACGCCAGACGAGATGGTACCTCTTGACCTGACCCCCAGCCTGATGGCGAGTAACCCGGCGCCAACTGATGCGGATGCGAGTGGGTGAGAGAATGTCACAAGCCACGCCTCTGGGCGGTCGATCCGGAACTGGGGCGAACGACAGGGCGAAATTAGTCTCAAGAATAATGACGCTCGGTACTGTTCAGCCTTCTCAATTAATTAACATTCACTAGACACAGAGTTGGGCAGCCGTCGACAGCTGACATGGAATCAATTGCAACCGAGTATGCCTTTTTTCCACCTGCTGCTGGCTCCGAAAGCTTACGGCCCGGCGCACCCCCTGATCCCGTAAATGGCACCTGGTACGACCTCCAAGTTTCAACAACTTAGCCTGCTGCTCGTTCACAGAGTGACGAGTAACCAGCAAAGTCACACAACATGTCACGTTAGGGCCACAGAGGGACTTGGCTACCCGGAATTGGCACACATCCACTCACCGGCCTGTCATATGCTCGCCATCAACGGGTCGCTGGTCGGGCCAACACCCGGAACTGGGGCAAGTCCACTCACCGGCCTGCCACGTGATCGCCGTCAGCGACCTGCTGGCTGGCCCATCACCGGCCGAGTTGTAGGCGCGCACAGCGACAGAGTAAGGCGTGTCGGGGCGGAGCCGCCGCAACACCACCACCAGCTCGGGACGGCGCACCAGTCTGGGCAGCGGTCACACACACACACACATCTCAGTACGGTCAAGGCGGAGCCGCCGCAACACCACCACCAGCTCGGGACGGCGCACCAGTCTGGGCAGCGGTCACGCACACACACACATCTCAGTACGGTCAAGGCGGAGCCGCCGCAACACCACCATCAGCTCGGGACGGCGCACCAGTCTGGTCAGCGGTTACACACACACACACACATCTCAGTACGGTCAAGGCGGAGCCGCCGCAACACCACCACCAGCTCGGGACGGCGCACCAGTCTGGGCAGCGGTCACACACACACACACATCTCAGTACGTCAAGGCGGAGCCGCCGCAACACCACCACCAGCTCGGGACGGCGCACCAGTCTGGGCAGCGGTCACACACACACACACACACATCTCAGTACGGTCAAGGCGGAGCCGCCGCAACACCACCATCAGCTCGGGACGGCGCACCAGTCTGGGCAGCGGTCACACACACACACACACACACACACACATCTCAGTACGGTCAGGGCGGAGCCGCCGCAACACCACCACCAGCTCGGGACGGCGCACCAGTCTGGGCAGCGGTCACACACACACACATCTCAGTACGGTCAAGGCGGAGCCGCCGCAACACCACCACCAGCTCGGGACGGCGCACCAGTCTGGGCAGCGGTCACACACACACACACATCTCAGTACGGTCAGGGCGGAGCCGCCGCAACACCACCACCAGCTCGGGACGGCGCACCAGTCTGGGCAGCGGTCACACACACACACACACATCTCAGTACGGTCAAGGCGGAGCCGCCGCAACACCACCACCAGCTCGGGACGGCGCACCAGTCTGGGCAGCGGTCACATACATCTCAACGGCAGTGGGGCTCAGGCAATTCCGTGCCGGCACGTCTCGCCATCACACGCCACAGTCAGCTGCGAAACAAGGACAGCTGGGAAGAAGCCGTGTGTCGCACTGCAAAGTGACCACCGACTTGAGTCTTGAGTCCAGCCTTTCGGGTCGATTGGTGGCGGGAGGCAGAGTGTGACGATCGACAGCTGGGACCCCAGTTCCTGGCTCTTCCGTGTACAGATGTCGGCACCACCTCTCTACTATCGCAACCTTCTTCAGGGAAAACTGTTGCCCATGATTTAAGCAGACAACTTCCTTCCAGGAATGACGCTTAGAATGCGACATAAACAATGAAGGGTATAATAGGGAATAAGGAATAAACACTTAGAAACAACAATGACGCAATAGAATAAACAACAATCAATAGATTATAATAAACAAAACAAAACAATAGAATAAGCAATGACGCTTAAAATAATGAATATACAAACAATAAATAAAGAATAAATAAACCGTAAGGGGAACACGCAGCATTTGCTGCGACAGTGAGTATTGCGAATGCATCTATGAAAATACAATTTCACTGTCAACTGTGCATTCAAAGGAATCCGAATATTCGAAGTCAAGTCATATCACATACGTCATAGCACATGCAAAGGCAACTATGAACTTGTTAGTTTATGCGCGTATTGGTAGACCTCGATCAATGGTAATACCAACGCTGAAAATGTTCCGTTTGAAGCACAGTTCTAACACTCATGCAGTTCGAATGTCCTTGAAGCTAAGCGCCATCAAAGTCATGAATCAAGTTCCACGATCCAATCTCAGTCAATAAAACGTCAATCTTGCTGAACTATTCACCAATTCAAAGCCTGCTTCGCAATAGCTGTAGCTACATGACATCAAAAGTGAAGTTAATCTAGCATGAAGTTGGCCGCCTAGCCGCGTTCGCTGATCTAATCTCAAATGCGTAGCACAGGTCAATGACCGGAACAGTGGATTTACCAATTTCTACACTAGCTGTTCCCATTTCGAGAAGTTTGGTGTAAAAAATGAAAGGAGGGATGATGACTGAATTTATGGCCACTGCAAGTGAAAGGTGAGACTCACACCTACCTAAATGTAACTTTCATATATGCTGTCGATGCACCGCTGAAACCCAAATAACAACATACACATAACTCTGATATGCGTGTTTGGAACCAGCGATAGTACATAAAAGACTCTTGGTTCGGATGCCGCGTCAAAGACCATCCGTCCAGGCTAGCCGTGCTAACCGAACTTCAGAAAATGGTCTATTGGCTTCATCAGCTAAAATATAAACCGCTCAGCCTCAATTCACCCCAATATGGCTTGAAGCATAGCAGTTGAGCAGTTTTTGTCGGAATTGAGCCATCTGACTTTGGATTTGCGCAATCAGCTTGAGACACATTTTATGCTTGCTTCATGGCGGATTCAATGATTCAGAAATACAGTCTCGTTTTTCGTTGCTCCATTAAGTGGTCATTAATATCACTCTAAGAAACTCACCGAACTTTATCTCATCCCAAATGTTATCTCATGCTGTGCTTTCCATGTCAATTTAAGATTTGAAGATTGGGTACGTGACTCCGAATGTTGTCCAGGGTGGGTGGGATGGGGTGGAGAGAAATGCATGCGCCACCCAGTTGTGTGTCTCGGGGATCAGCTGGCATAGGGACACTATCGCACGTTCGTCGAGGTGTATTTCGGTTTTGGTCAGAAATTTGTTCTCACCTCGTCTTAGCTTCCTTATCTGTTTGACGCACGTAGGTGATCTTGTATCCCAAAAGCTTTCCATTTGTCAGTGATGGTGGCGGTGGCTAGAACAGTTAGAAGTAGCAGCAAGTCAATGATCGTGATCCATTCACGTATCATATAATTTACTACATCACCAATGTAGCATACCAAGCTCCTAGCAATGACAAAATTTAAATTAATCTTTGAAGGTGTATTAAGTACACTTGACAGGTATGCACTGCTTGATGGTTCAATCAATCTCACAGATTTTGTTTGCTTGGTGACACCCAACGTTATGCTATATAACTGGCAAGAAGCCATAACTGAGTGTGGAACACAAAATATACACACGGATCCTGTACTTATAATGAGTCAAGTAAAATATCAGCGTCCCAATGCCGTAGCTTTTAACACGCCTCGACCAACAGCCAACACTGTCCGACTGTTCATAACTGAGGCACCCGTAGTGTTTGCTACAAAGGTGAGTGTGATCAGCCCACCTGTACACTAATGATTGTGGTCTGCTTGGAACACGATCTGTGATCTAATCATGGGCCACTATGGCTCAAATGACTAAGACTATGACTAAGACCGGTCTGCCAATGCCCTCGGGACTGCGTCTAGTTCACCTACAAGTAAATAATTGTGGCCAGTCCCATGTCTGGGGAAAGTCCACCTGCATCTTCGTGGGTATGGCCAGTCCACATATACCCCCATTGCTGCGACCAGTTCACCTGTACCCCGGTGACCGTATCCAGTCCACCTGTATCCAATGGATGTGCCATTTCTACCTGTATGCCGTGGCTGGGATCAGTCCACCTGCGCCACACCACCGCATCCGGTCCACCTGTACTCAGTGGGCGTGGCCAGCCCACCCGAATCCCGCGGGTGCGATCAGTCCACCTGTGTCCCACGAGTGTGACCAGTCCGCCCGCAGCCCCGAGAGTGTGACCAGTCCGCCTGTGTCCCGCGAATGTGACCAGTCCCCCTGTGTCCCGAGAGTGTGACCAGTCCCCCTGTGTCCCGAGAGTGTGACCAGTCCGCCCGCAGCCCCGGGAGTGTGACCAGTCCGCCCGCAGCCCCGAGAGTGTGACCAGTCCGCCCACAGCCCCGAGAGTGTGACCAGTCCGCCCGCAGCCCCGAGAGTGTGACCAGTCCGCCCGCAGCCCCGAGAGTGTGACCAGTCCGCCCGCAGCCCCGAGAGTGTGACCAGTCCGCCCACAGCCCGAAGTGTGACCATCCGCCCGCGAGTCGTCCCCACCCCGTGACATCGCAGCCCCGAGAGTGTGACCAGTCCGCCCGCAGCCCCGAGAGTGTGACCAGTCCGTCCGCAGCCCCGAGAGTGTGACCAGTCCGCCCGCAGCCCCGATACTGACCTTCCAGGAGAGCTGGAGCGAGGCGGGCCCATTGGCGCGCAGTCGCACGTTGAGCGGCGGTGCTGCTGGCGACTCCGGTGCGGTGAGAGTGGTCAGGCTGGCGCTGGGACCGCTGCCGCCGTGCCTGTTGACGGCGAACACTCGCAGAAAGTAGCGGGTGCTGGGCCGCAGACCTACCACCAGCGCGCTCCGCTGGCGTCCCGACACCGTCTCGTTTAGGCCCATCTGCAACACGAGCACGCGCAGAAGTTACTCTTGGTGCAGGCGATAGGCGTGCGTCGTTCTGTGTGTAGGCGAGATGCGTGGTTGAGGTTGGTTGGTTTGTTGGAGAGTTCCCGAGAACAATGATTGATTTCAGCACGTGATGGTCTCGCACTGGGGAAAATTGCAATACAAGATACGACATTTGGTGGGAGTAAGTTCTAAACGAAACACTCTAGGGAGGCTTTCTTTAAAAAATAACTGCCTTACCACTCTGTCAACTCCTTGTCCTTGCAGAGTCACCAAGGTGATAACAATTAGCCATGGCTATGGCCACAAAAGCGATAATCAAGGAAGTTCGAGAGCGATCTTCAGAATCTTCAAAATGCGATCTTCGGTCTTCAGCAAATCCATGTCAAATACACTATTGTGAACATTGTGGATGCACAAACATTTTCATTAGCACACACATAGCTTCAGTAGTCTTAGACATCCACGGGCACGAAGAGGATGAATCATGAACTTGAGTGTAAAAATATTATGTGATAAAATCAGCTGACGCGAGTGCCCCGTGTCAGGTGATGTATATTATCACCTCCCTGCCCGGCGGAGCCGTCGCCGCAAATGCCCGGTGTCAGGTGAAGTCTCTGAGAAGTCAAGTGCAGTGTGCTAGACGGCATGAGTGGTTCAGAGAAGATATGCTTCTCCGAACCTGATGGGAGGGTATCAAAGAGGAGGTGATTTCACAAGATTACGCAGGGAGCCGTTCGAAATGCAGCCTGGTTGCCAATCATAAAATGCAGCACCGGTGACAGACTATTACAGAGATCATTTCCGTCCTTCACCATTTATCGATAATTGCGCCACTTGGGCATACGCATATACATCGTCCATCGAATGCTAGCATCAGTTGGCTATAAACAAGCTCGAGAGGCGTAGTGAAAGGAGCGAATTTGTACGAACGAACGAAAATAGTAGATAATTAACCTATCTGAGGCAGCATCATGCGACCCGACCATCGCCCCGGAGGCATCCACAACCCCACCGTCGCACCGGTAAGGCATATCGGCCGAAATGTTGAGCCAACGGCCAGCCAGTTCGAGACTGCCTGGGGATGCATTGGGATGACAAACTACACCTACACCCAGAAACAGTTTTAAGAACTGTACCTTTCAGTGCTCTTATGAGCTCCATGTATCTTCTCCACTGAGTAGCTTACGGGGTTGTTTTGACAAAAT
Source organism: Imbricaverruca yamaguchii (assembly GCA_034440575.1). NCBI lineage: Eukaryota > Metazoa > Arthropoda > Thecostraca > Neoverrucidae > Imbricaverruca > Imbricaverruca yamaguchii. Next base: position 1,172,838 of record JAOTOL010001634.1, read on the forward strand.
TCATTTGGAATGGTACATGTCACACCTGATGGAAACCATTCAAGATTTACCGCTCTATGTTCCCATCCGAGACCGTAGCTTTACAGTCTTCGAGAGTTTATGAGAACCTTGTGCGGTCTCACTATGGAAGGCGGAGCGGTTGCCTGGCGGAGGGAAAGTGCTGTCATCTGTTTTGTTGTGCCACCAGTCCATTTTTATGATCAACAAATATGCACGCATTCAGGGGCCCACAGTGTTTATACCGGAGAAGGCACATATTTTCCTAGAGGATTTCGAGCAAAGGGCCCCGACACGTAAAATGGAATTACTAAATAAAAATAAAACCCAGAAGGTCCTGTAGCCAGGGGCATTGGCGTGGGAACGTCTCAAAAAGTGTGTGGGCCAGGGTCAATAGCAGGGAGCACCCAGTAATTTCGCAAAGCACCGTGATTGAACACCTTTGGATAGGAAATCCGATCATTTTAATAGTGAACACACAACTTTCACCCTAAGTGGGGGGGGGGCAGACCCCTGGGCGCGCCGATGGCTCACAGCAACAGAAAGAACGATCATAAAAAGAACGATCATCGCAGCATAAGCACTTTCAGATTCACACTTCTCTCTGTACTTGGAACTCTTTCTTCACGACCGATTGATTCTTGTGTAATAATAGGTTTATCTTCCTGGTGCGAGTGAAGGCATTAAATATTACTGTTCAAACAAAATGTCTTCAACTTCCGCTATATGCATACGTCTGTGTAGGGGGAGGTGGGAGCTTATTACAGCCTCACTAACGGGTATGTGGTGTGCCCTAGTTTCCATGATTTAGTACAATACGTCTTTAAGATGCCCCCTGTTGTACCGTTGTAAATGTTCACCGATGTTGGTGAGGAGAAAGAACAAGCAAGAACGTAGCTTACTTGCTGGCCCATTGCAAAAGAAGTGTCATGATTGGTGCTGGAGAGGTTCAGAAACAGGAAAGACGGGTGAACGCTGGTTGAAAATTATTTGATCTGGTGTGTGGCTGACCAATATTAGCATGTTGACAGACTGGGACAAATGAAAATGTGATCAATATGAATATATGGTATGCTGTTTGCACTCAGGGCCTAACTCCAACATATAGATGATCGGCCACCTCAATCACCTCGGTAGCACATATTGTGCACCTTAGAATATCTGCCACTTCAAACGAAATGCTACAACTACATCATGTGACACGCGGCTGAAACAGAATGTAAGCACCTATTTTGGGGACCAACAATTCAAAAACAATTCAGTGCAAAATAGCTGACAGGTGACAACACGCGGTACCTCATAAAGTCATAACGTGTTCAGACTTAACTGCCACAAGATCCCAGCCTGAATGCCATTTGGCGATTAGTTCTCTTCTTCCCACGCTTTCTGTTGACTAAGAAATCCGGATAACCGCTGAGCTTTGATGTACCACATCGATTTGATTAGATACGCTCCCAGATTGGCTACCGAACGGAGATTAGGTGTTCTTTTGTGGACCTTTCCATTTTTATTTGTCTTTGTATTCGATTTGTAGCTCCGGCCACTTATTGTTAGGGGCCAGGCACATTTGTGTGACCCTATTTTTTTTGTTTAAAGTTGCATTGTTTGCTTTGTACCGACGATACATTTTTATGCATCAGCGCGCTTTCGCAAACCCCGAAGTGTTTATTTAGTGTCCGGTCTTCGTGTTCCATTTCTAGGACAATGTCGATTTTGTAGGGCCCCATGCGGTCTTAAAGCTCCGGTTTGCTTTGAGGGACCGGTTGTGTTTGCTTTTTAGCTTCCGGTGTAGCTACTTTCAGCTGGTGGTATGTTTGGGCAAAGGAGTGATTTTCCTGGCTCGTACTTAGTTTTCGTATTTGGCTTCGTATTTACTTGTCTAAATCTATCTATTTCGGAGAGCTCCGGGTTCATTCTTATCGGGTTGCGATGCGACTTTGGGGCCACGCTATGCTTATCTGGGGTCATCGACGCTAATTTTAGGGATTTCCGCGGGGAATTTTTGATGCCCTGATCAGAACTTATGAGACTGCCGACAGGAAGTTTTGGTCCCAATCGCGATATTTGGGGAGCTCGGCGCTAGGTCGCTGGGAATGTTGTGCTTATCTGTGCCTCAGTGAGATTTTTGCGTTCCACTGCGCAAATTTCCTGGTCCGGTGCAAGGCTTTGGTGTCCGCCGTATATATTTTAAATCCATAATCCTGGGGGCCCGATGCGAATTTATTGGGCCTCAGAACCATTTTTTAATACACCGGCGCAATTCTTGGGTTTTTGTGAGTCCATATCTTCAGGATGGAGGGGGATTCGCCTCCTTGGTATGCTACGGCGGCTGCTCAACGAGTTTCTTTTCCGCCAATGACACCCTTCAGAGTAGAAAAGCCCCTATGGAAGTTCCTTTCGGTACCTGTCCTGAATTTTCCGGTATTCGGGCCTTCTCGATTGAGTCCCTTTGTGAATTTTGGTATTGACCTCTATTTTTATAGGCCTCTTGTGTGATATTTTTGGGCCCCACTACGATTCCTCGAGCTTCTGTGCATTTTTTCGTTGCTCCAAAACGTTTCTTTTCCGGGCCCCGACAAGTTTTTGGGGTCTTTGGCGCAAGTGTTGTGGCCGCAAAGTGACATTTCGGGTCGGAATTGATTTTTGGGAAGCCAGCTGCGAATTTTGGGGTTCCGGCGCGACTTTTTGAGCCCCTAGTATGATTTGAAGGGGCATCGGTGCGACGTTTTTGGGTCTAAGTGCGATTTGTAGACCCTGTCGCCATTAGTTGGGATGCCTATCGCGAGTTTTATGGCCTCGACACATCTTTGGGGACACCACACGTTTTTGTTTTTGGAGGAATTTGCTGAGACACCAGAAATATTATCCATATCCGGACTGTTTCTTTTTCGTTGCCCTGACTTCATTAAGTAGGAGTTCTCGATGAGACTGTTGGGACGCCGGTGCGACCTGTCGAGCCCCTAGAGTGAGTTTCAACGGCCCAGGCGCGACTTTTTGGCACCTTCAGGTTTAGCGTGATTGCCGTGGACGGCCAACCGTTTGGGGTCCCCGTTGTGTTTTTTATGAATCTTGACACTTTTTCGACCCCCAGCGTGGTTTACGGGACCCAGGCGGGAACTTTTGAAGCCCCCAGTGTGATTTTCAGGGGCCCAGCCCGTCATCTTGCAGCTCCCATGGTGATTTTCAAGGACCATTGCACGACTTTTGTTGTGCTCCCAGCGTTATTTTTAGGGGCTCCGGCCCGACCTTTCGTGGGCCACAGTGCGATTATCAGGGATACCGACCCGACCTTTTGAGACCCAACGTGATTTGAACAGCCCGGCCAGTCTTGTTGACGCCCAGCGTGATTTCCCGGAGCCCGGCGAGACTCTTTTGCCCGCAGTGTGATTTCCATGATCCCGGACCGCCCTTTTAAGGCCTTGCGTGATTTTCGGGGGCCCGGGTGCGACTTTTCGTGATCCCAGCGCAACGTTTTTGGAGCCCTAGCGGTATTTTCAGGAGTGCGATCCCATATTTTGAAGTTCTCACAGTCATATTTAGGGTCTCGGAACGATTTTGAGGCCATCAATGTGATTTTCGGTGGTCTTCATGGGATTTTGGGTACACTAGCATCATTTTCAGGGGTCTCTGCGCGATATTTTGTGGCCCCGAATGCTATTTTTGTAAGCCACGGTGCGATTGTTATGAACACCAGCAGTATTTTTAGAGAGATCGCTATTGTTTTCTGGAACCCCGGCGCGAACATTGGGGGCCCACAACCTTTCCGGGGTGAGGAATTGTTCCAATTCCTCCCCCCTTTGGTACGCCACTGTGCATACCCCAATTATTTCATAGCTTAAGAATGACGCCTATGGAGTACATCGCACAAAATCGACTTTACTATACCCACTTAACTGCTTGCACCATAAGTAGTGTTCAGAAATATACAGCCTGCAATCTGCCTAAATTCATCCCAATATCTTTGGGGTTCTTAAATCTCAGTCTGGAAGCACACACCACTGGACGATGAAAAACATTGATAGTAGTATCTGTTGTAATTTTTTTACAACAGATATGCACATTCAGTCCAAATGTCTCCATTGAATAAATTCTGGAATCAATCTTTGCTAAGCAGAGATTGTTGCATATACCATGAGACCACCATGTGACCGAACGATTTCCGTTGAACGACATAATTTGAATTAAATGTATAACATGCTGTCAATGCCACTAGGCAGCTACCCAGCTAAAGATCCACTAGGGTCAGTTGCCATGCTCGTGATGTGCCTTGCCAGGTCACATGACAAGCATCACTCGTCACTCGTCACCCGTCACATCATCACTCTTCATATGTCACTCTTCACCTTTTTAGGTCACATCACGAGCGCTTAATCCTCTCGGGGATTCTGAGATTCTGAATGGCGTTCTCGTACTGGAAGTTGATATAGTATGGTGCAGACTTCATCATTGTATCCATAATAAGTTATGGCAATAAATATTTTGCTATGTTGGATGCCAACACCGATGATACTCAGGCATCTCACTCAAAAGGTTGGATATCTGTGTGCTATGTCAAACTGAAAATCCATCAAAATGTGGAAATTTGTACGTTATATTCCATACTACAGTCACGCGATGCATGTATCGTGGCAGCAATTTGTATGATTTAGTACTCCAAATACATGCAAAGGTTGAAGTGTATGGCACCTAGAACCAAGGCCATATATAATACACGGCTATGTAAAATCCAGGCAAGGAACTTGCAATTGGAACTTGTATGCCTTACCTTGATTGTGTTACGTTACTGCCTTCAGCCTTCGTAATTTTCTACTGTAGGCAATATTAATGCAATCAATGTTAAATGTGTTAACAGTCAAAGAACGAAAGTAAAACTCTAGTATGAATGTATTTTGTTACTGGCTGGCACAGTATCTGCTTCATAGTCTTTTCATAGCATAATACATGATGTGAATATCCATAAATATATTCCATTACATCAATTCATGAGTTAGTTGCGTTGTTGTAAGGTCGTGCTCAAGAGTGCATAACTTAGAAATGAAACATTGAAAATGCGCTTCATTAAACAAACATACAAACATCGTGTGTTTGTTTAATGAACAAACATACGACCCAACAACGGACAAACATCGTAGCGCTTCATTAAAAATGAAGCGCTACAATGTTTGTATATTGGGTGGTTTTCGACGCAGTTTTATGCACGATTACGGCTAATGGCGCCGCCCACACTGTTTCACCGGTGGGCCGCGGGATTGGGAAATGTCCCGAGTGGAGCGAGTGGAAGCTTGTGAACTTGTGGAAGCTTGTGGAAGCTTGAACAAGGTGATATATGCAGCTTTTGCTAGTTATGGATTGCAGGGATTTTTTTATCTCAAATATTCAAATGTGTGCATGCTGCTTTCTAGGAAATTTGTCTCAAAAGTGGGAGGGCCAGCTACCATTGTTGGCCCTCCCACTTTGAAAAATGGGTGGGTCATGGCCCCCTGGCCCCCTGTTCCTACACCTATGGCCAGAGGATCACTTGAAGAAAAGGGTCCCTGCCAGCGAATCATCCCTCCAATCAGAGCTGACTATCGGATATCAAAGGGAAAGTGTCCAAAACCAAAAGAGCCCCGATCGGGGGAAGGGGACACTTGACCAGGGAAGAACCTTAGTTCTTAGTTCTTCACTGGCTCACGTCAAGTGGCTTATCTGATCAAAAGATTACCTTGTCAGAAGAGCTCCTGACCAAGTTGCACCTGAACCTTGGCCCCTGACCAGAGGCTTGACCAATGGAGCCCGCCATCAAAGATCACTATGACAATTCCGGCTCCTAACAAGAGGGCATCTAGCCAGTGACGAGGCCTCCTGACCAGAACTGGGACCTTTTGATCAGGGGCTGAGGGTGGGGGGCTTCTTAGCGAGGGACATGGACAGATACACATGAAGATAGTGCCAGTCTGGCCGGGAAAGTCGACCCTTCATGATGTCCTGACTGTATTCCTCCCCTCGCTCAACGGATTTTTTGGATCTGAATTAAGGCGCTTCTTTGAGAGGAAATTGCGCCATTTCAGGATGGTCCAGTGCTCCCTCAACCCAGCTCCTCACCGCTCAGATATTTGTGTTTCCGTCGGAGTCCCCCTCCGTTGAAATGTGCCTCCCACATGACAATTCCTGTATCCACCACTGACCAGTTAGGACCCTGTTATCTAGTGGGACAAGTGGGAATCACATCATGAACTACTTACACAAAATTGTGAGAGCTTCAAATGATGTGACATTTGATGTGGTGAGATAGACTGGTATATTTGTGCTTTAACACGCGCCCTGGAGGGGGGGGGGGCGAAATCCGCCCGCCCCTCTGGTTTTTCGTACATAACTCCAGATTTTACCGGGCGATATACACCATTGTTTGCGTACCTGTTTTAAAATGGCCGGCGCGTTGCAAGAAAAAACGAAATTCAGCCGAACATTTTTCGAGGTAGGGGTTGTTGAATTCGAAAACGTTTTTTTCTTCTAAGAACCTGATCACAAAAATCGGCGCTGATGCGCTTCCCGTATATTGGGAAAATGGAAGTGTTCTTGGCAACACAAGCGACTTGTTTCATGTATATTGTTATGCTTTATAGTTTCAAAGTCATGTTATGTCACCGAGATCAAGTCAGGTCAAGTTCATAGCAGGTTAATGGAACCAAACATGGTCAACTTGAATGTTGTAATAGATGCAAATGACTGTCATGCGATTAATGTCACATTGCATATTAGTCCCTACACATCCTGAAAACTACTATTTGTGATTATTGTCGGAGTAGTCGGGCGGGCGGCCCGGTTCCGGTAACTAAGCAGGTAATGACCTGATAAAGTGTTGTTATATAGGTGACCTGAGGTCAAATTCCGGGTCTAATATCTGTATTGCATCATTAGTAATGCCCAAAAGATCACTGATGTCCATTTTGGATCATCTAAACACAATCACAACGATTCATAACAATGACAAGCCAAACCACACAAAAGCAGAACATTTTGACATTTTGGCATAATTTGACCTTGAAGATTTGATCTAAGGCCATGAAATTTGCAGAAAATAGAGATCACTAACGTACCCATCTACCCTGCGAATTTCGTTGCTCCGCCCTCCAGCCGCCCCTCCCCCCTAAGATCTCGGCTCCATAGGAGCCGAGATCTTAGGGGGGAGGGGCGGAATCTGCCCCCTCCATTGCGCGTAATTTTCAGAGGCCCTCCAGGGCGCGTGTTAAAGTGTTGTGTAAATAATTGAAATTGTTCTCCCGTGCAACATATATGAACCAATGAATAAGATGATTTTGCCACCCAATTATTCTGAAAATTCTTCCTTTTCGGCTGGATAACAAGAACCCTAATAAGGGTTCGTGTTGGTTAATATGTCATAAAATTGTTCACAAAGTGACATGTAACTTAGCCTAACCTCCTTTTTAACCCGTGCCGCCTCTCGGGGGAGGGGGGGGGATCTTCAACCGCCACCTCAGGTTTTTCGCGGATAGTGAAAGAACGGCGCACAGCAGCGCGTAAAAAAATTTGACATACCTTTTCTCACATGAACTTGGCACATCGTGTTAAACTTTTGAAGTCAGGTCATCTAGGGTCAACGAGTTAGTCGAGGTGAAGTGAGATCACCTCCAGACAAGTTAAACCAGTCGTCACGCTTGAACGGATACAGATATTTTAATGAAACTTTCAGCGTTTGCTTATCTTTGGGGATGGAACAAAACGTACCAGATGATTTTGTTTTGCTCCGTTTTTGGTTACTTCTTAGTTTTGCATTTTTGTCTATTAGAGTTCAAGTAGAAGATTCTGGCTAAAATAAACATTTTTTATTAGTGAAAGTTGACTTCGAACGTTTTTTGGCCCGCTCTGACCAATAGAAAAGGAAAGTTAAAGAAAGTTTGAAAACTCAAAATTTGGAAATTTGGAAAGAAATACAATTTGATTTTTGGGTGGCCAAATTTGTGTTGTAGTACTGGTCGATTTCGCTGTCCTTTTCTGATTCCAAATAATACTTGCTTTTTCAAATATCCCGAAAAATGAACTACCCAGAGCCAAAAACATGTTGGCCAAGTCGTGAAATTCTAGGCTCCCTAGTGGGGGCCTAGAATTTCACTAGAATTAGAATTCCCCTGCTTGGATATTTTTTATTTCGGGGGGGGGTGTCAGACGCTACACGTCGAACTTTTTTCGAGAACTTCCGAGGACACCTCTTTCGTTTTCGTGCGACGCATAGCTTGGATATTAGAGGGGGCTCCTATCAACCCCCCCCCGAGACGGTGTGTGAGGATCTAATCGGAGAGACGGGTTAAGAGAATGAAATCCAAAAAAATATGCGAACAAATTCAAAATATTTCCTCAAAATTCTTAAATTTAAACGGAAAACCTGATCCAGCCTAACCTAATACTGTCCGGGTATTATTTTGCTCTAAGGTATTTGCATGAGACGTTTTGCCCATATTCTGCCTACATAAAGCAAACAAATGGGTTAGGTTTGGTTAGGCTAGGGTAGGTTAGGATAGGTTAGGTTAGGTTAGGTTAGGTTAGGTTAGGTTAGGTTAGGTTAGGTTATATTAGATTAGGTTAGGGTACATTAATAGCAGATAGAGGACAAATCAAGTATTTTTCTTTCGTGAACGTCTTTTTCCAACGATTTTGTGTGGTACTCCGGCGACAGGAATGCGAGAGGTGGAGAGAAGAAAAATTATACTAAGAGCACCTTTCGATTCTTGTGATGTAATTATGAGTTATCATGTGAGACAAAAATCGGGATCCCTTGTTTCGTACTTGTCTCGGTGTTCTCGGGAGAGAACATTTGGATCAATGAGATTATGTGCTATCCTGAGCTGAGTGTTTTGGACGCATGGAAAGGCGTCATTGGTATCGATTGGTGTCCCGGAGACTGTAGAGGTCGAAATCGTACATGATCCTCTGAAACTTGTGGCCATCCGCAGATAACCGTTGGGCACTCCATGTTCTCCGAGGTGTGCCTCCGGTCGCAGATAACAAAAAAAGTTTCAAAACTGTTTCTGAGTATATTCCCACATAACGAGGCGAATCAGGCCGCTTGCTCCCACAAGACCCGGCGTGTCAGACGCCTTACTCCTGCCGGACGCAACAAGTCTACGGGGATGAGAGAAATCGGAGCCTACCGTCCGGAGTACACGTGGCTTCTTTCCAGGATCAGATATTACTGGTGAACTTATGAAGACTAAAATGAAGGTGATGACGACTGAAACAGAAGCTGGATGTGATTCGTTAGTGTCATTCAATTTTTGACAGTACTGGTCATACGTTTGGGAATACATGTGAGATGATGATCATGTTTAATTCAGCTACGTGAAAGTTCCATGATTTATCCTCTATCTCCTTCAGTAGCTGTGTGGTACCGACCAAATTTCAACCCGAACGCCCGTGATTGCAAAGTACCCTTGTCGGTCAAGCGGCACTCAAAACAAATGGAAGACTTTCCTTCGTGCTGAGTTCCTTACCACGTTGACATTTCATGTAATGAGCTCACCGAGGCAGCGAAAAATAACAGAGCGCAACATGCATGCGTTCCTGTCTTATCCCTTCAGAAAATAGATTCTTACACTGTAGTATTTTCGCATGTGTAATACGAATCCGAAACTGAGACAACAGACGACAGTAACGATATTAACCTCACTACGGAAGAGGTCACAAGCTGTCCCCTCTACTTTTTGTTATGGTTCCTGAACGCTTGAAGTGGTGATCCTGAAACATGAATACTTTTTATAGCTATCTTTTCTACATAGAGTGCCATTTTGAGCTGTCTACTTATCTCAGAGACGGCTCAAAAGGTGGGTTTTCTGAGGAATGTCAGGATAATCTTACTTTTCACATTGTACCATGCATGGCTTCTATCGTGTACAGCTTTGAATATAATCGTCGTTCGCCAAGCTTAGCAACTAATGTTGAAAGACTAGTAGCTATATAAATTATCAGGTTGTAGTACTTTTACTTGTTTGAGGCACGTCCAGGTATGGAAAAAGTGGTCCAAATGGCTTATTTTCGCAGTTCATGCAATTTGTGATAATCGGGAATTAAAGATATGAATTGACCATCGTGAGAGATACAAGATTATTCTTCAGAGTACTCCGAAATCATGTTTTGGTCAGCAGTGTGTGTGTGTGTGTGTGTGTGTGTGTGTGTGTGTGTGTGTGTGTGTGTGTGTGTGTGTGTGTGTGTGTGTGTGTGTGTGTGTGTGTGTGTGTGTGTGTGTGTGTGTGTGTGTGTGTGTGTGTGTGTGTGTGTGTGTGTGTGTGTGTGTGTGTGTGTGTGTGTGTGCGCGCACTTGTAAGGCGTGGAAAACGAGGACCAAATTTGAGTACACCCGGACAGCCGAGTACCGGAGGTGAAAACCTAGTACCAATTCCGGTCCTCGCTATTTTTTCACTAGTTAGAGGCGATTCTTATCGTCGTCTAAGTCACGTGACGAGGCTTCATGATGGTCCTACATTTTCGCGAAACATGTGATTGTGTGTGAGAGGAGTGTAAAAGTGTGTTTGCGAAACGACGCGTCTAACCGTGTGTGAGAAAAACCGATGGAACCTCCGGCACTCGCTGAATAGTGGTAGATGGTTTATTTTGCATGTGTGTGGTGATACTGCTGTGGAAAGATGTCGAATTGAGTGCATGGAGAAATCCTACTTGTATTATATGTCTATTTTCGCTCTTTATTATTATAAAACATCTTGTACTTTACATTTGGTAGAGCATATATTGATACTATCTTGCAGCACTATCAACAGCTGATGACATATTTGGAACTGCCTTGTGGGTGGGTCTGTTTTGTTTTCTTAGGTGGTGCTGAGTGTTTTAGCTGGTAATGTATCCTGGTAATGCTGAGTGTTTGGAGGTGTTTTTCTCTAAAAAAATTGTCTTCTATTCCCTAAATTCTACATATAGAAAGAGGATTGCAAGTTTGAGATCTCTGCTTCCAAAATTACGTGCGTCAAGTTAGATTCGCCATGAAAATGATAGGATCTACTCGTAGAATGTCAGGTGCATTTATGTTCGATAGAATTGGAACCACTAATGATTTTTAAGCTTAGCATGCGACGAATGACAGTGCATTGCAAGAATCGGCTTCAAAGCAGATCATGTTTAAGATGACTTAACCAGGGGCGCGGGTGGGAAACTCCTCTACTTCCAACCCGGGGAGCCGGCCATGTACGTGCTTTGCATACATCTGGGGAGGGCGCCTGCTAGAGCTGACATGCCCCCATAATGTCACCGTTTAGCATGGAACCCCATTGGGTGGACCCCAGCCGATGTGAGTTCTCCAATTTCCTTCATATATTCTGTCCTTAAGTTCATCAGTAGCAATAATTGTCAAGTTGTGTCCCTCAGGTCAGCACCATGAAATGTTCTCTCACTGGCAATAATGGAAAATTAACTTAGTTGGTGGAAACCGACTTTGGGCTTCATCAGCCCCTCGGATCGATTTCGGTAATCTATGTTAATTTTTACGTATCGTAAAATACTCCCAGACATGGTGGACCCGTGGGGCCAACCATGTCACCATGTCCAATGCAACCCCCCTCCGCCTAAGCGAATGAACTATTTTCTACTGATGCGACTGTGGTTCTTTTCCCTGAACAATGTCCTTTCGATGCTTGTTTACGCCAGCCATAATATTGGATGAATTTTAAGATGAAAGATTTCTCAGAAGTCAGCTCTCTAAACCAACTGGCTGAATCCACAAGTGCTTCGAGGAAAGGCCTGTATATTTCAGGAATTCATGGAGCATCCGGAACCCATCCATCCTGGCGCTTCCACACAATAGTGAGGACCCACGACAGAATAACATAAGGAACAACTGCGTTTCATTTAGGTCCACAAATATTGCTTGCCAAATTATAACTATGTATCACTAAGAGGACATTCCACAACAGTTATCATATTAAATGGAGCATGCTTCTAAGTTGTGTGACAACAGTAATTACAGAAATGCACATTACCACCCTTGCCCCAGCCCATGTTGCGATAACCAGACATAATGTATCATTTTGGGTGGTGAAGTCAGGGCAGAGCTTTGTGGTTTTGAATATTTGGCATCCCAGTGACCCCTAGATCTGTCAACGCACATCACAGAGTCAGCTTAACTCGCGCCGTCTCCGATCAGATACTCACACCCCGCCTCGGGGGGGGATAGTAACCCCCATCTAAAATCCAAACTAAGCTTCGCACGAAAACGGAAGAGGTGTCATCGGAAAGCGCTCGACATGTAGAACCAGGATCCACCCCCAAAACAATTTCCACAAAAATAACGTCACTATGGGGGACTACATTTTCACGACTTTTCAAGACTTACATTATGTTTTTAGCACTGGGGAGTTCATTTTGGGGGATATTTGAGAAAACGATATTTGGAATCGAAAAAGGACAGCGAAATCAACCCGGACCATACATTTCTTTGGCCCTCCAAAATAAAAACTTCTTATTTTTTTTATTACACAATTTTGAGTTCAAGTTTTCTTTGCTTTTCTTTTTCTAAAAGGTAGAGCAGACAGATTAATGTTGTTCGAAGTCAACGACGTTTCTCGGTCTGCTCTACACATCATTGTCTCTAATAAAAAATGCTTACTTTAGACAGAATCATCGATTTGAACTCTAATTGGCAAATATGCAACATTAATATGTAGTCAAAAACGCAGACAAAAATTACTCTCGTACATCTTGTTGTATCCCTAAACATAGGCAAATGCTGAAAGTTCCATTAGAATATCTGTATCCGTTAAGGCGTGATGAATTGTTGAACGGTTTTGGAGGGGACCTCACTTGACCTTGACTAACTCGTTGACCCTAGATGACCTGACTTCAACATTTTTAAAACAGCATGCGAAATTGATGTGGGAAAAGGTATACCAAATTTTGGTGCGCTGCCGCGCGCCGTTCGTTCACTATCCGCGAAAAACCTGGGGGGGGGGGTTGAAGACCCCCGAGACGGCGCGGGTAAGCACGCGCCCTGGAGGGGGGGGGGGGCGGAATCCGCCCACCCCTCCTGTTTTTCGTGGATAACTCCAGATTTTACCGGTAGATATACGTCATTACTTGTGTACCTGCTTATAAATGAACGGCACGTTGTTTAAAGTAAGAAAAACGAAAATCTACCGAAGATTTTTCGAGTTAGGGGTCGGTAAACTCAAACAAAAATTCCCAGCGTCAGACCACAAATATCGGCGCTGCTGCCCTTCCCGTAAATCGGCAAAAAGGAAGTGTTCTTGGCAACACTAGCGACTTGTTTGATGTATATTTTTATGCTACATTCTTCCAAAGTCATGTCAGGTCACCGAGGTCAAGTCAGGTCAAGTTCATGACAGGTTAACACACGCCCTGAAGGGGTGGATGGCGAAATCCGCCCACCACTCCGATTTTTCGTACACAACTCCATATTATACTGGCCGATATGCGCCATGTTTTCCGTACCTGCTTACAAATGACCGGCGCATTGTTTAAATCAAGAAAAATTAAAATCTGCCGAAAAGTTTTTAAGTTATGGGCCGTTACAGTGTTTTTTTTTAATCGCAGCGCCAGACCACACAAATCTGCGCTGATGCTCTTCCAGTATATTGGCAAGAGGGAAGTGTTCTTGACCACTGCGGCTTGTTTGTGCATATTGTGTTGAAAAGTCATGTTACGTCGCCGAGGTCATCATGACAGGCTAATGGAACCAAGCATGGTCAACTGGAATGTTGTCATCAATGGAAATGACTGTCATGCGATTGACGTCACTTTGCATGTTACTTCCTACACATCCTACTGTTTGTCATTGTGTACTTAAGTGTTTCTATACTTTATTCATGTATTTCACTCCTTTCTTTGCGAAGCCGATTGTGCCGAGCCGCCCAACGGAGCAGTCAGGTGGGCAGCCCGGTTCCGGTAACTGGAGCAGGTAATGATCTGATAAAGTGCTCCTATATAGGTGACCTGAGGTCAAATGGCGGATCTGGCACATGCATTACATTAGTAGTAATGTCCAAAACTTCATTAATGTCAATTTTGGAACAATTAAACACAATCACAGCGATCCATACCAATGACAAGGCAAGCCACGCAAAACCAGAAAATTTTGCTATTTTGACCTCATTTGACCTTTAAGATATTGACCTAAGGTCACGAAATTTTCACACAATAGAGATAACTATCGTGCCCATCCACCCTTTGCTTCGTTGCTCTAGCCTTAATGGGAGCCGAGATCTTAGTGGGGGGGGCGGAATCCGCCCCCCCTCCAGTGCGCGTAATTTTCAGAGGCCCTACAGGGCGCGTGTTAACATAGGTACCATATCAGACATTGGACGAAGCTGTCTTTGGCTTCATGAAGCGGATATTTTTTACACTGACTTGAGCCACACATTCGGGTTTTGACTTTTCGTTGCAATTCTGTCCTCGGCGTTGTGACTGTCTGCCTCGGGCTCCAACTTCGTGATTTTTGCTGCTGGCTGGATTCGTTACTATAAAAAATGTGAGTCCTGAATGTTTTAATCTGTACAGCTAACCTTAGGGTGATCTCGTAAATGTGTGATTCAACGTGTTGGTCAGACTTGTGGGAAAATGTTTCAATGCTATAGTTATGGAAGTGACTAAGAGAATGTGACCACTTATTTCTGTTTGAAATGTTTTCTTTTCAGCTTGCAAGCAGTTGGTAACCTGTTTTTAGATGAGATATAGTCAAAAGAAAAATTCGAAAGTTACAATTTTGGAAATACGATATAACTCAACGTAACTCATCTGAACCTTCGTTATAAGAATAAATGGAAGAATTAAGGTTTCTCTCTAAGCTTTCCCTCTTAGAAACATACCCTGACATGACCTCAACTATCCTACCCTCTTTTGTTCTGTTTTATGGGGGTAAAATGTGTGTAAAACATGTCTCGTGGACACCTGAGGTCACAATAATGCGAATACGCCTTAACCTTGGAAACGGCTAATGTACATATAAAATATTAAACACATACAATAGCCGAGCAATGTAGATTATCAGACAAACCTCAATCTACTCATATTTTACTCATTCGACATATGGGGAATCGGTGGTGAGCCACGCCATCCTACTATAAAAGTGACCCGTCAATATTTAAGACGCGCACGGCCGGGGGGGCAGATATCTGCCACCCTGCGGGGTTTCCTAATTTGCCGCCATACTAATCGGGCTGGCAAGGTCAAACCTCGCATGGCTGCTCATTCGTCTTTTCCGCATATCTTCATACATTTTTAACCTTGAGTCGTCTCAGGTCAGGTCACCAGGTGAGGCGAAGTGCCCCAACATCCCTCGGAGTTCTAGGTGGCATAACTTCCACAATAATTGGGCGATTGATTTCAAACTTATAACACGTCATGATCTCATCAGGGACCATAATTTATATCGTTTTTTTCGTAGCATTGACCCGAGGTCAGGTCGCGGCCATCGTTTCCCATATCATAGGGATATGGTAAAATATACTAATGTTTCCTGGTTATATATTTGCTCTCGGAATGACCTCACAACGGTTGTGGCATGTAGTTTGTAGCTATGCTCAATGTTCCCGCTGATATTTTTGTTCAATGACCCCACCAAGGCCATATGAGGTCACCTGAGATCACTAGCACATTTCTGCGCAATATATCGAACTGCATTGAGCTAGAAGGCTCAAATTACCATCATTGTTCTTGTATCGTCACGACGTATCGATTGATACATTACATGCCCTCCCTAGGCTACTTCATGACCTTGACCTGAGGTCATAGTTTCGGAGTAAGAAGTATCCCTGCTTGGACACGTGGTTGGCGCCTCGATTGTTCTCTGTGAATCGAAGAACATTCGCCGTTTATTTCTATTTGTTACAGGTCCCAATATACGTGTCAATATCTGAGTCCCACCCGATCTCGTCGAATTTTACCTATGATGACCCAGTGACACGAGTATTGACCTGAGCGAACAAAAATAAGCGGACTGGCGGACCTGAGCGGACCGGCGAAGTTGGCGTGGACCGCCGGATGTGCGGGTGTTAAGGTTGCAGGGCCAGTAACATAAGTGCTAACAAGGAGGATTGCTTACTAAGTTACGTGAGGTGCTCTTTTAGTTGTTGCCTGTCCTGGGAATCAATTTATCACATAATTCACTTTGAGTTCCTTTCTATGGATGAGAAGACAGAACCGCATTCGTAGGTTGCCGACTGAGATACAATGAATCGAACCTGATGAATGTGCCTTTGTTTTGGGGATCCCAGTATGGGGGAGCCCGTCCTCATCTGTATGGTATCTCGCAAATGGAATTCTGGCTGTGCCACATTGGAATGCAATTATGGAAGAGAGCTGCTTCCTTGTATAAGAGGTGCCTTGTTTTAGAATGTTTCATGAGTAAAATATACGCTGATAGATGTCCTGACAACAAATAAACTACTTTTCCAGTAAAAAGATGCGTTGGCAAGATCTTTGCCTTTTTTTTCAAATTGGTAGCTGGTGGGAAAGGACATTACATGCTGCACTACAACACGCTCACCGAAGGCTTAATTTCGCAAGAATTTGCAAGCGGGTCAGTTCACTTGTTTACTGAAATGAATATATTCTTCACATTATGGGCTGAATTCAATTACCATATCGACAGACTGCAGCTTTGGGCAATGACTAATGTAGAAAAAGATTGCGCATACACAACACGTTGCTACCTACAAACATCAATGTGGGCATGCCTCACAACCCAGGATAAGGCCATGATTTAGAATTTCGTTTTAGGAAAACTACCGGCAAAGTGTCTTCATGGATAAGATGCCCTGCTTGAAGTAACGAAAATGAGGATGCGATGTTCTAATACATAGTTATGTGCACATTGCCACATAAAATTACATCCTTCAGATGATTTCCACTTCAATTTCAAGATAATTTCAATCCAGATAACTAGCTGTTTTTTATGGAGGAGCATGACATCTTCCCTCTCCCCCCAGCCTTGATCACCAATGATGATGGTTTCTGCCTCGGATTTCCACCCCACCCCTAACCACAAAAAGGTGCAATGCCTTCGCCTTATTTTCGCTTTCATACAAACAACTTCGACTTCCTAGCTTTTACACTCTTGGCTTTGGCTTTAATTCCGATCTTTTGGAATCAACCATTCGCATTATTGAACTAACGTTTTCAACTGTTGGCTCTAGCCTCTTTTTGGTTTGGTCTTTGAAGGCATGAATGTGGCACCATCTAGGTTTACTTTATCTGTTCAGCTTCAGATGCAGCCTTGGCTTCATTCATCGTACTATGGTTTCTGCTTTGATGAAGTCAATGACCTGGCTTCATGTCCATGCCTAGCTCTGATCAATAAATCCACCCCCACAAAACATTCTGGGGTACGTTGATAATTGGCTAATCTTTTCACTTAATCTAACTATATTCGCAGGTTTTTGTCACTAATATTTCACTGATGCAGCACTTTAATCACATGTAGAGCCAGAGGCGGATCCGAAAGCCAAGCTTGGGGCTAAATTCCAAAACGTTTCTCTAGTTTCGAAACAGCCATCGGATTTTAACCGGAGACAGTAGTAGGATCTGCTTAAGACAATCCTCATGTCATGAAATGTTCTTAGACTTAAAGAATATGATATTTTTTTCTGACTGCAAAAGCTGGGCAAAATCGGCCTCCTTTCTGGCTGTCTAATTTGAAAATACGAAGGTCTTGCCCGCTTGCATCCCAGCTAATTGGAATCCTGAGGAATAAACACTAGAAAGAAGGGTCTGGCTGAGTTATGGATAAATGGACGCATCAGACCCATATCCAACACTCTTCGGCACTTACATACCTGTCTGAAAATTGACACATATTCCCCCAGCATATTTCCCGACCATCGAGTCATGCACATACTTCTCCACACGCAGCCACGTTTTCAAAAAACCAAAACATTCAGGGGCAAATTCCGAAATTTCCTGAAGTAAATTCCTTAAATTCCTTAAATCCATAAGTTCAATAGTCTTGCTTTAGCCATCACACCGTGCTTGTAACGCTAAGCCCCGCGTTACGAGTCGCCGGCTCGTTGCAGGACCTGACTAATTTGAATGAACCTCAAAACCTGATTGTTGTGTTGCGATATTTCCATCTCTCTGCGTTGGCGTAGCCCACAGACTAACAGTACGCCCCTTATTGCTCGTCACTTCAGCAGCTATCGATTGGCACCAACGGAGAGGATGCGACGCTACCTGAGGCAGCATTATGTCACACCAATAGGTTACCAATACTGATCGGTCCAATGATATGCTAGAAACCAAGAAATAAATAGCATAGCTGTAGCATAGTTGTACCCGATTCCAATTTTTATATAAACTAGCTTTCGTTTTCACACCTGTATCTATAATCCACGTATTCACTATTCTTGTATAGTATCGAGACGAAGTTGGGATTCCCATATCCTCGCTTGCAAATATTGAACTTGCAAGAACATAATGATCGTGAACATATGACCATTATGATCACTATGTTAGAATGGCCCTTTCTGATGAGACATGATAAGACTGCCAAGATATGTATCGCGCAACAATATCCTAACCTCAACACGGAATGTATATTCTGTCTTGTGAAACATGTATTTTGGGAGGGGGTGCCATGAATAATGGCATCCACATGAACATCGTGTTTTGAATCGCTATTCATTTTACCTTCAGAGGGAACTAGAAAGTGGTAGATATTTTATTTCCTGTAGTGTTAGCATCGCGAGTAAGACGTGCAAGGGATTTTCATCTCTGCGCATGTGTATCATTATTGTTATGATTTGAAAACTATCTGAAATGCTACACAAATAGACGAACCTCAACCTTGTTTTAGCCATCATGAATCACCTACCGCCGAAAGACAACGAAAGTACCAGACTGAAACCGCACAGGATGCCAAGTTTTGTTTCAAAGATTGTTCGAACTGGACTTTTATCAAATTGACTGCAATGCTTCTCAAGAACGAATAAGTGAAAATCCAGCAAATATTGCTAAAGTTCGGCAAAACTCGGTTCGATTTCCGCATTAACAATTACGAATCCAGACGTACTTGAAATCCGGTGGTGAATACCCCGCATTAAATAACACTGCAATAGACAAACACTATTCCAAGTGGTCCACAGGGCTCCTTGCTCTTAGAGGTTAACGACATGCAGTACGATTCAGACGCCAAAAAAACAAACTGATGTTCACACGCGAAGTCGGCGTTTCGCTCGACACCTGGAAACGTCTCACCATGACCATTACACTACAGCCATACCGCAGAAATAGGAGGACACTACCATCATCAGCATGACCAACATCGGCCGATCAGCTCCACCTGTGCTCAGTAGGGGCCGCTCAGCAGAGACGCCACCAACACCGGTCCGGTCAGCTCCCCCAGTACCCAGTAGTGGCGGTTCGAGAGAAACGCCACCAGCACTGGCCTAGTCAGCTCCCACGGCACTCAGTAGGAGCCGCTCGGCACGTACCCCACCAGCACCATTTTGGTCAGCTCCCACGGTACTCAGCGACGTCAGCGCCACCACCAGCACCCGTCAAGTCAGCTCCCACCGGAACTCGCAGAGACAGATCGGCATGGGCACCACCAACACCGACCCGGTCAACTCCCTTCGGTACTCAGCAGAGGTCGATCGGCACTGACGCCACCAGTGTCAGTCCGGTCAACTTCAACGATACTCGGCAGGGACGCCCGGCTTGGACGCAACCAACACCGGCTTCCCGGCACTCAGTGCGAGCCGTTCGACGTGGATACCACCAGCAACGGTCTGGTCAGCTCCCTGGTACCCGGTAAGGGTAACTCGGCAGGAACGCCACCAGCACCGGTCCGATCAGCTTCCCTGGTACTAAGAGGGAGCCGCTCGGCTGAGACGCCACCATCACCGGTCCCGTCAGCTTTCCCGGTACTGAGTGTGAAACGCTCAGCAGAAACACCACCGGCACCAGTCCGGTCAACGCCCACGGTACCGGTATTCATCGGTGGCCGCTCGACAGGGACGCAACCAGCGCCGGTCTCATAATCTCCCCCGGTGCACAGTAAAGGTAGCTCGAGAGGGACGCCATCAGCACCAGTCCGATTAACTCCCACGGTACTTAGTAGTGTCAGCTCGACAGAAGCATCACCAGCACCGGCTCGTTCGGCTTCCCCGGTATTCAGTAGGAGCCATTCGGTTCGCACACTGACAGCATCGTTCGTGTCAGCTCCCATGGTACTTGACAGGGATGTCAGCGCGGGTCCAGTCAGCTCCCACGGTGCGTAGTAGGGGCCGCATGGCTTGTACGCCACCAGCGTCGCCGGCCAGCACCCCCACACTCAGCAGGCGTCGCTCGGCAGGGATGCCATCAACACTGGTCAGATCAGCGTCCCCGTTACGTAGTAGGAACCGTTCGGTCCTTATGCAACTAGCATCGGTAGGGCGACACCACCGGTACTCAATAGAGGTGACTCAACAGTGACACCGCCAGTACTGGTTCGCTACTCTGACGGTATTTAGGCTCGGCAGGGACGCTAGCAGAACCTGCCCAGTCAGCTCCCGCAGTAGTTAGCAATGGCCGCTCGACAGAGACGCAGCCAGCACAGTTTGGCCAGCTCCACCGGTGTTAAGTAGGGATGGCTCATCAGGGACACAATCAGCACCGGTCCAGTCAGCTTCCACGATACTCAGCAGGACAGAGTATTGTATTATGCTAGCGGCGAAAACAAATCCTTGGAATTATCCAAAAGGTCATTTTATCGTAAAAGTTGCTTACGTTCCAGGTTACTGCATGCTGTTTTCGTTGCCGTTCCATGGTATTTTTTGTCTGTTTGTTTGTTAATTCCCCGCAGCAGGGGGATTCGGTAAAGGCGCCACCAGCACTTGTGCAGTCAATTCCCCTGCGCCCGGCAGGAGGCGCTCGATAGTCCTCCAAACTTGACGTAGAGCTTAACGTGCTGCAAGGTGAAATGGGAGACGGGTGAGGGAAGATGAGCCTTTATCGTGTCATATCGCATGCTTTCACACGGTGTCCGACGCATTCGGGTTTGAAGAATGAATAGAAAATAATTGTATATATTATGGAATGCTTCCCCTTGCCGCTCTCCACTACTGCGCAAGCTGGGTAGCAGCGGAAAATGAAGGAGAACACATTGTATTTCAAACAACATTATTCCAGTATTTCAGTACGGTCGCACTAAGGGACATCTGATGTTGAACACAATTTCATGATGCTCCGTGATCGTGACTTCGAATTACTGAAACTAAGTTACAAGGGAAGTATTCGACGTCACCAGGAAATATACGTTGCTTCCTAGCGGATGTCAAGTTGCGTCTTGCTGCTTGATGCCAGGTGCCAGACTCATAATCATATACTTGTGGCTGTGATCAGCGTCGATACCACACAGGGCGTCTGAGAAGACAACGTGGATGGGTATAAAGCAGTCCTCGCATGTGGTGAATGGTAGGAACCCTTCACACACGGGCCTCGGTATTCACAGCACACTCGCACAGTTCACACACCGGCAGGGGCGGATGAAGTGAATTTGATTATTAAAGTATTTTCTTTCTGGAGGCTCACCATTTCTCCGGATGTGGCACCATTTCCCTTGATGAGGTGCCTTTTCTACTCTGAGAGGCGCCTTCGCTTGAAAAACGCTTTGAGCGAGGAAAGGAGCAAACGCCCGCAGTTGTACCCTCTGGTTGCGCCCGTGCGAAATCGGTCCTCGGTATTCAGTTTCACTCTGATGGCCTGTCATGATGCTTTTCTTCATAACTCTATAGACAGAGCATGACTAGACACGCACGACTACTACCATTCCAAGTCTGAGCCTTGTCAACTGGTGTCTTCACATGGTCCTCGATAGTCGGTGACGAGTCACATACCTCGCTTTGCACGCCTTATAGGTGTGTGTGTGTGTGTGTGTGTGTGTGTGTGTGTGTGTGTGTGTGTGTGTGTGTGTGTGTGTGTGTGTGTGTGTGTGTGTGTGTGTGTGTGTGTGTGTGTGGTGTGGGTGTGAAGTGTGGGGGGGGAGGTGCGAGACGATGGAAAACAATTGTATTCGTTCGAAAATATTTCAAATGATTTCAAATATTAACGCAAAATCTTGTGGCACTTGTTACAAGTTTATTGCGCATAACATCTGCAAATCTAGGATTCGCATGGACATATAGGTCAATCTCTGCCGACGGTGGGGTGTATTGGGGTGGGGGTTGGTGGGGGTGGGGGATGTTGTCGTGGTTTCTCTTCAGGTTGCATAAAAGACAACCTAAACCAAACTGGGATGAATTCTCTCCTCTGCGCTAAGGCGCCAGTGGGTTTTTTATATATATATATATATGTGTGTGTGTGTGTGTGTGTGTGTGTGTGTGTGTGTGTGTGTGTGTGTGTGTGTGTGTGTGTGTGTGTGTGTGTGTGTGTGTGTGTGTGTGTGTGTGTGTGTGTGTGTGTGTGTGTGTGTGTGTGTGTGTGTGTGTGTGCTGTTTGGTCCCCAACTACATCCACCATCCATTCCTCCAACCCAGTTGGCTTGGTGTTGTGCGGACTGCCCTTACACATCCCTTACGCATATTTACATATAATGCGAGGAAAGCCTTGGGAACATCGCATCGGCAAGTGATTGTCACTCGATAAATTAGAATGAGTAAAGTATATTGGGAAATTAATGGGTACTACATTCCTCGGTGGCTTGAATGGCTTGCCTCCAGTTGGGGCTTTGTAGTGGAAATAGCAGAATGAAGAATATAATGTTTGTGCAATGTACCGCATGAAATAGGCGCTTGTGTTGAGCCACTAGCTGTTTCCGTTGGTCCATAAAGCTACCTAGCGCCACATTCATTCTCCTCGTTCTCTCACCTTCGATCGTCCCTTCCACTCGCTCCTCATTCAATAACTAAATTGCTCGATCACCAATTTGTATCCACCACTGCCAGCGGTGTACAGACACACATGACGGCTGATCATTGCTCTAATTTTGAAGATGGTGAACAAAATAATTGAACCATTTAAACCAAATATAGCTCGCCTCGCCAGTATCAGTAGCGTTCCTAGCCGGCATAGGCCTTATTGGTACGGTGGAGCTCATTTGCTGGCTCCGAGAGCTGATATAAATGTTCTGGTATTGACTGACCGACCCACCTAACCTTAAAATAGTCGATGGCTCGCCGGGCCTTGTTCGCTTGAAGCGCGCAACCAGTCCAACGTATCCAACGAGTGAACACTGATCTTCACCACGTTGGGTACGTCCCTTGATCATCTATGCCCTAGCCGGCCCTACCCTTTCAGCTCCGAAGCCTACAGCATGCAAAACCCGACCTTGTATCCTCCAAAAAACTGCACAACCCGTGCACCACGCACAGGGAACTGAGGTGGACTAATTACTGGGCGGTTACCCCTATCCTACTGTCCGGCGCCATATTTTCAACGAACCTCAGGGACAGCTCTCGTAGCGGCCCTATTTGTACACCGGGCCCCAGCCCGTTTGTACATCTAGTTCATGGAGTCCAGCGTGATTTTGCGGGCGAAGAACCACGAATTTTGAGCTAATACCTCATGTGGTCATTTCATCGCTCACTTTCCCGGCTAAATGTAGCCATGCAATATATATACGTTAATGTTCATGGCCAGTATAATTTATACTTTTTTGGTCTCTCACTGCCATTACTCCGGAACGCTTGTCTATAGACGGACGGCACGCAGGTCGGCTGCCTCGATTATAAACACTATATATAGTGATAACTTAATTCCATCTCAGCAGACAGCATAGCTCTGTGGTCCGTCTTACTGCGTATCCACCGGAGCCCTGCTATCAACCCGGCTCGTTCCTGGCACTGCAGCTGACCCATAGATCATTATTGCGGTCTTCCTGGAACACATACACTGGGAGTTCGGAGGAACTATATCATTCTCCCTACAAACTTGCACTAAATACTTAAGCAATGGCTAAATATCTAGAAATACGAATCCATTAATATGTGAAACGATATGTTCGCCTCTGAAAATATTACGAAGCTTTAAGTCCAATCTAGTTTTCACAAAGCATAGCATATTTCCCACGACCGGCACGAGCGGCTGTGGTCATCAATCCAACCCCGAGTAAAAAGCATACTACTTCAGGTACTTACGGTAGCCGAGATCCGCTCACCGAGACAAAGCTTGACAATTTTGAGATTGTTATCAGCAAACTTGTTCCATGTTACCTGCTACTTTTGCAGGGAGGCAGGGAGGGATGGAGGGAGAGAGAGAATACGAGATAAACTCCGAAGTGAAACGACCGTGTCCCAATAAGAAAAGAAAAGAAAAGAAAAGTCATGATGACAAGTCATCATCGCCAAGGGAAGTTAGCCTCATCGAGGGCAGGGAGAGCGCTGCTGGGAAGGATGTAGGGATAGGCTTCTTGACATAGGGTAGATAGTGGATGGAATGCAAGCTAAGGGTGGGTGGGGCTACAAGGAGGGATCACGGAGGCACTTTCGTGCTTCCACGCCATTTCTTGGCGAGACCGTTGCAAACCTGAGGGAGCGCTGAACCATGGCCAGCTGAGTAGTGATGGCTGATCCCGCTATGGGGAAAGGGTAACCTGGGGTTGGCCAGCCGTGTTACAGTGGCTGACCCCACTGTGGGGAAGGATTTCCTGGGGTTGGTTAGCAGTTAGCCAGTTTGTGAGGAATCTTAGTTATGGCTCGGGGGGAATGTGAACGCGCACACGTTGTGGCGCACTCGTACAGCTCTCGTCACTTTTACTCACATTTTCAGAACACGATCGGTACGAACGTGAGGAATGCCAACCGCTAACATATTTGCTGTGAATTGAATCACGACTGGTACCGTAGGTTGATCACAACTGGCGCCAGACGGTAGCGCGGCTCGTTCACGCTGACTCAGCACCAGACGGTAGCGCGGCTCGTTCACGCTGACTCAGCACCAGACCATTGAGCCAGCTGGAGGGATATTGTTGGTAATTCAGCCTGTACGCTAAGAGAACTGCCAAATATTTTCCGGTTAAAGTCACTGTTTCGCCTTATGCAGCCTTATACAGTTTTGCCCATCACGGCCAGCATTGCAAGTTCCTAAGCTTTTTAGTCCTGTCTGCAATAGTAGCACTAGGCACCGGCGGACAATAGACCAGCTATACCAATCGAGTGAATGAATTTAACTTAATTAAAGTAAGTACATTATGGTGCTGAATGGCAAGCATATATAGATCATTGCACATTCTATTTTTAAAACAAAAACAGACGATAGACTAGGTAGCGTTGAATTTGCATGCTGTCTAAATGAGTTGGTGGCAGTGCTGAGCAATGCCAGCATGTGGACGATTCAACTCCTACGTTCTAGCAGATGGCAAGATTTTGGTGTCCTTTCTCGAGATTACCTAGCTGAAATTGAGAGGAAATTGCCAATGCATTTCATATGAGCTGAACATTTGAATTTCATTCTGGACATGATTGGATTGCGCCTATGCTACTTAAACTTGCACGTTTTATCGATACAGATTCGCAGGGCGAAAGCAAGATGAGAGTACAGAAGCCAGTAGCGTAGCATGATGAGCCTTCAGTGGATAAAAATGCTGCCTGCTCTGCTCGACTTCGCTCTGAGCGGCAAGAACCTACTGTAGAGCAGCCATTCTTGCGTACGATATTATGCTTCTGCATAGTTAGATATCTCGTCCATGGTAAATATGAGGTTGAAGCATACCATATTGAAACCCCCGAAACATTGCCGGTGTAGTACATGGATAATAAGGTAATTTCAGGGTATGTGCGGAAGTGAATGCCACTTTGTGATTTTGATCCGCTAAAGCTCATGCATTAAGCATATTGGTTAAAACTAGCTTAGCCACCGTGTGGCTAAAATTGACCCGCACGCTTTCACTTTGATGGCTTCGACCACCTTTAACTGTGTCCCCAAGTGGGAAGAGGTGGAATATGTTGAAATTTATATTGGTGTGTCCCGTTTTAGAAGCAAGTGCAAAACATATAGTCTTTATGAGGACTGCTTCCCTTCGTTCTCGGAACAAAATGTATTTTTGCCGAGGGATGAAAACTGCATTCATTTCTGTGTCCATTGGAGATAATCATTTCCATGTTCAGGTATTGTAAATCCTGGGCATAATATATAAATATATGCATCCATACATGCAGATGAAGAAGGATACATTCATACAAGCAAGATTTTAGGTGCAATTTTTAAATGGTAAATATGGCTTGAAAATTTTTTCTTAAAACATTTTCGCATTAAATTATATGCTAAATTATGCTAGACAATCCCATATATTTAACTTTATTTTGTATGCCAAGTTACCCAACTCGAAGCCCATTTTTGGTATTATTTTGCCTGCCAAATGAAACGTAAGCAATTGCAGAATAAATGAATGGTCACTTCATGTTAACCAAATTAATGTAAATTGCTTTGGAACAGGAATTCCAAAAGTCCAAAAATTACCTTCAGGCACAAATTTTCGCAACCAGCCATGCTCAAAGGTGGCTCTGAACCACTCTTTGAAATGCATGCTGTTTTTTTAGATTGCTGTGCAGGCGGTTCAAGTTCCAAGAGCAGTCATATTTTTTTAATCTGGTAAATTTGCATCCTTCCAAAAATGAATCTTAGACATTAACCATGCAACAGAGATGACCCACAATGGCATGATGTGATGAATATTTATTGGAAGAATTGCATGATTGACATGCGGTAAATTTTGCACGAAAACAATGGCTTGATATATATCTTCGAAGCAAGGAATTGGAAAAATGTGCTTAGATAATCGTAAATAAATTTGGAGGTCATAATGTATTTCGTGTTTGTGATATTCGAGACTGCATTTTGAAATTCAGTTCATTTCGACATGTTTATGACATAGCAATTCGCTTGAACTCTGCCAAACAACACACGCCTGGCTTAGCAATCGCTAGAGAAGGCTATGGTTTTAATGACGAGATGTTGTTTTGGATGTTGGAAGTCCTCGACCAAGCTGTTTTCATAATCATGACCAGGACTCCAATGAACCCTAATGTTCCTTGCTACTGACAATTTAGGTGCATGACGCACAATTAGAGATTAATGCACATTTCCAATCGCTACTCATCCTATCCGTTGGCAGCTAACAAGGAGGCTTCCACGATTGGCGCATCCGCGTCATAACTGTATTGGTGCATCAATTTGGATAAATGTTTGGAATAATTATATTTCGGGAAAGTAGTGAAGGAAGTTCTTTCTTTTTATTCTGTGTTGGTACCTCACACAATTAAAACATATCTACGTTTGCATATTTAGGTCAGAATTTCTCGTGTCACATCCCCATCATCCAACATGAATTTATAAGGTTACGTACACCACTTGGCCACCAGCCCTGTTAGAGCGGTCATACATCCCACGTGCATAAAGTCATAAGAAAAGCAATTAATACAAATGTAGAGAAATTTCGTTGACATTTCAGAAACATCAGCTGTAAAATAAAAACCTATGATATCTTCTACAAAATCATCGTTAACAAAATGTGTTTACGTGTTTTATCGCTAGGTCCCTGATACACTTTGTCTTGGGTCAAACGACTCGAGATGGTGAACTGATAATCACTTTTTTTCAATGGGGCATCCTATCTCAACTATCGCACCAATCAGCTTGCATTTTCCTGGTATCCGACCAATCAGATTTTAGAATGACCTGCGATAAAATAAATATAGGATATGGACTGTTGCTATCACACCACGAAGTAATAACCCCAAATATGTTCCAATCAGAGACAGATACAGGGGGCTGAGAGCGGTGGTGGCATGCATCACCTCCGCATGGAGAGGTGGCTCCCCTCCACGAAAGCTTGAGTACACCCGCCCACCTTCCGCTCGTGGGATTTCTCAGCCAAAAGCTCACCTCTCGGAGGAAAAGGCTAAGGCGAAAAAGCGCCATTTCAGCATGCTAGAGTGCACACCTTCCCCCGTTCAACTATTTTCTGTTCAATGCGCCATTCCAGGGACTTATGCAGTGGTGGCCCTCCCATGAAATTGTGCTACTCCAGACAAGTGTCTGGACCCACTTAAAATTTAGGGATCCACCCATGCCACAAATTTTCCAAGTTAATACATGCAATTTTGGTAAGCACCTTCATTTACATGAAACATCAATATGAACACAGCGGGGGCTGGTAATGTTTCCGACAAGATTGTGCTACCAAGGAGTTGCGTTATCAGATCGCACTAAATACATAAGCGTACGAATAACGTAAGAGGAGGTTATTCTAACATGGAGGGCAAGAGGGTACTTTTTGCACCTCTGGCGGCCAGCTACATGGTAAGTGGGCACACCACCTCCATCCTCCATAGGTGGTCCCACCAACATGAAGGTTTCGTTAGGTCATATTATTGCAGAAATTCCGAAGTGTTCTCCGAAAGTATTATATAGGTCAGTAGTCGTTTCTGCGGTTGTATACGCAAATGTCGGTATTAAGCCACCGTAGACGATAGCCGAACATACCTTTTTGCTTCAACAAGCATGAGTTCCACCTCCTAGCTGGATCTCACATGATGTCTCTTCGGCACGTTTGTTCGTGGTCCTTAAAATTGATTGAAATGAATAAGGATGCTTCGACTTTCCAAAAATCATCATCTTCGTTTCTGTGTGTCTTAAAGTTCTGCAACCATTCTGGTGAATATGTGGCAGGCTGCCATGACCGAAAAGACATTTGCATAATGACTATCTTACATTTTGTGGATGCGAAAAAGAAATGGAGAAACCTTTCTCTGGAACTACATAGTTTTAGACCGATTGCGCTGGCAGCCGTTAGATGTGACATAGTTTTGGAAATACTCCTTTGTCGCATTGTTGACTGGTGCCCAAGGATAAGCCCAATGACAACTAAGCACCCAACAATAAACCGATGATAAAGCACATCTCTTTAAGGCCTATGAAGGAGTTACAAAGTATTCCACATCCGTGTTTAACACTATATTCGTGAAATCTCATTATGAAGGTGCGGGAAGGGATGATGTAAATATAGGGAGCCAAGCAATGACTTCAATTGTCAGCTGATGCTACTAGATGCCAATATCCAATCCTACCTAGTCAGCACGTGATGCATGTATCAACCCATAAATCTTACCTTAGGTAAGTGCCAATCTATTTACCTTTCTGCTAGGTATGCACATATCCTTGGGACGACCACGCGTAGCCAATGCACAGGCCCACTGCAATGCATGCTGATGAGAAAATCAAACGGTGGGCAAGTTAGCAGAGCATAAACCTTGCTTTTGTCGACCGATTTGTCCGCTGCATGAGCTGAGCTCTACGTGGTAGAGAAATCCACCCCGCCGACGAAAGTAACGCTGCGTTTATGTTGTGAATGCATTAAGAAAAACAGGGTCCGGCATTTTTTGCTGCCGTACATCGGCACCTTTAATATGTCGGAATATTTGTTTTAACAATGTTCTTACTAAGCATGCACTGTATTCACCATGGACGTATGTGGCAAATACTGTCAGTGTTTGTCGAAAATAAATGACACAAACGTACGCTATTCAAGCCAAAATGCAGCGGCCATCCGGTCGATTAAATAAAACAAAGGTGCATTTCAACTGGAGAAAGTAAGTGAAACCTAACATATATCCGAACTGGTTAAGCCAATAAGAGAATAGATCCAAAAAAGCAGTCAAGTAACCTCTCTGTTGTCAATATGCAGAGGAGACCTTCGCACAAACTTGGCACCAATAAAGCTCCTTACAAAGTTACTCCGGTGCTTCAGTAGAATCCAGTTTGCTAAGTGCTGCCCACATCGACCCGAAGGCAGTGGAGGGTAGCTATTCAGTTATATCACGGCAGGATCCAGACAATCTATTCACATTCTGCACGCGCCGAAGTGTCGGAACAAATATCACGCCTATTGGAGCCACGCCACTTAAGTGCTACACAGCAATAACTGTCATAACTTTACCGGCCCATGGGGTACAGGTTCGAACGTCTAGGTGCTTCAAACTGAGTTAAAACTCGCTAACTTGGCGATTACCTTCCAGCCTCGTGTGCTGTTCAGCGCCCAGCCGGGCCGCGTCCCCAGTGGTGGACCGGCCGCCCACTGTCATTGCTCGCTCACGTCAGACCTGGGCTACTCTCGTGACGTCTACCTCCCAACCTTGCATGCTGTGCCGCACTGAGCCGAGGGACGTGCCCAGGGCCCACTGTCAGTGCTCACTCACGTCAGACCTGGGCTACTCTCGTGACGACTACCTCCCAACCTTGCATGCTGTGCGGCGCCGAGGCGAGGGACGTCCCCAGTGGCCCACCGTCAGTGCTCGCTCACGTCAGACCTGGGCTACTCTCGTGACGTCTACCTCCCAGCCTCGCGTGCTGGCGGCGCCGAGGCGAGGGACGTCCCCAGTGGCCCACTGTCAGTGCTCGCTCACGTCAGACATGGGCTAATCTCGTGACGTCTACCTTCCAGACGCGCGTGCTGTGCGGCGCCGAGCCGAGGGACGTCCCCAGTGGCCCACTGTCAGTGCTCGCTCACGTCAGACCTGGGCTACTCTCGTGACGATTACCTTCCAGACGCGCGTGCTGTGCGGCGCTGAGCCGAGGGACGTGCCCAGGGCCCACTGTCAGTGCTCGCTCACGTCAGACCTGGGCTAATCTCGTGACGACTACCTCCCAACCTCGCGTGCTGGCGGCGCCGAGGCGAGGGACGTCCCCAGTGGCCCACTGTCAGTGCTCGCTCACGTCAGACCTGGGCTACTCTCGTGACGACTACCTCCCAACCTCGCGTGCTGGCGGCGCCGAGCCGAGGGACGTGCCCAGGGCCCACTGTCAGTGCTCGCTCACGTCAGACCTGGGCTGCTCTCTGTGACGACTACCTCCCAACCTCGCGTGCTGGCGGCGCCGAGCCGAGGGACGTCCCAGGGCCCACTGTCAGTGCTCGCTCACGTCAGACCTCGGCTGCTCCCGTGACGATTACCTTCCAGACGCGCGTGCTGTGCGGCGCCGAGCCGAGGGACGTGCCCAGTGGCCCACTGTCAGTGCTCGCTCACGTCAGACCTGGGCTACTCTCGTGACGATTACCTTCCAGACGCGCGTGCTGTGCGGCGCTGAGCCGAGGGACGTGCCCAGGGCCCACTGTCAGTGCTCGCTCACGTCAGACCTGGGCTACTCTCGTGACGATTACCTTCCAGACGCGCGTGCTGTGCGGCGCCGAGCCGAGGGACGTCCCCAGTGGCCCACTGTCAGTGCTCGCTCACGTCAGACCTCGGCTGCTCCCGTGACGATTACCTTCCAGATGCGCGTGCTGTGCGGCGCTGAGCCGAGGGACGTCCCCAGTGGCCCACTGTCAGTGCTCGCTCACGTCAGACCTCGGCTGCTCCCGTGACGATTACCTTCCAGACGCGCGTGCTGTGCGGCGCTGAGCCGAGGGACGTCCCCAGTGGCGGATCGGTCGCCGACTGTCGGGTCGCGCTCACGTCAGACCTCGGCCACTGCCGTGACGCCGAGCGCTGGGACGTGCTGGCGCTGTCGACAGGATCTGGCGCGTACTGCAGCACGTAGTGGGTGACGGCGCTGTTGCCGTTGTATGCCGGCGCCCACTTGACCAGCGCCGACCTGGAGCTCACCGACACCAGCCGCAGATCGGTCGGCGGCTCAGGACGTCCTGGAACATCGCGACAATTACTAGCGACGGTACTGAACAAAGGGAACACGGAGGCAGCCACCCATGCCGCACTTCGATGACAAGCCAAACTAGAAGGTCGGAAATGTTGGCTCTGAGGAAGAAGAACGGGTGTTCAATTTTTTTCTTCCAGATGCTCCGCATAATGCGTAAGAAACTTTCCTATGCATGTATATGTAGACGGGTAGATACATGCATATGTATATATATATATATATATATATATATATATATATATATATATATATATATATATATATATATATATTATATATATATGTATGTATATGTATATATATATATATATATATATATATATATATATATATATATATATATATGTGTGTGTGTGGGTGTGCGTGTGTGTGTGTGCGTGTGTGGGGAGGGGGTGTTTGTGCATATATTGTGTTTGCACGTACACATACAAGACATTCAACTCCATCACCTCGGAACCGGTGGTGATTCCACCTTACATTCCACACTCGCGAAAAAAAACGGCTCACGACTATCCCAGTCATGATAGGCGTATATTAAAGCACGAATCATGCATAAGTTTCGTAAAATACTCGCCATTCGCACATTTCGCCCTTGTCTACGAGTAAGTTTGCAACCACACATCATGGACTTAGTTTTCCACGTGCAGTGTCTCACCTGTGACCCGCACGTTCCACGTGGTGCTGTCTTCGCCGTAGCGGTTACGTGCGACGCACGTGAACGTTCCGCCGTCGGCACGACTGACGCTCGGGACAGTCAGCTGCGCCGGGTTATGGCTGACGGACGAGGTCACCAAGTCAACGCTAGCTGGATCACGGGCGACATTTGGGGTCACCAGGTGACCGTCGGCCAGATCACGGGTGATGGACGAGGTCACCAAGCGACCACCGACCGGGTCACGAGCGGCGGACGAGGTCACCAGGCGACCACTAGCCGGGTCACGGGTGCTGGATGGGGTCACCAGGTGACCGTGTCGGTACCAGGTGAGTTGTAGAGGCTGGTCGCCGGCCGGCGTGCAGTTGAGAGCGAGTGCGGCGCCGAGCACGATGGACACGTTCTGCTGATGGACATCAAACCGGGCTGGCACTGTAAACAACGCATTGCCGGCGCTGAGACTGTTTGTTCCTTTTTAGTAGCCTTGCTCTCCCCAGGCGAGGTACGTGTAGATGCTTTTGTACATCACTACAGAGTACATATATCACTACAGAGTTATCGACAGACCGACGCACACATTCAGGCAGCTATGCAGAGCTCTCCTATTCAGTCGCATACTGTCAGGCTTGTCGTGTGTAGTGGAGGTTTGTGCGGTGGGTCGGGCTATCTCAAGTTTTTTGGCCTAGTGGACAAAGGACTCTCCCAGTGATTTAACACGACGCACTGTTCCGCTATGTCTGGGCAACCCTAGGTTGCGTCGTCCGCTCCACCGAATCCTGCAATGTTTTGGTACGAGTTCATGCTGTGCACCGCCGGCTGGCGCACCACGACGCCACTCACACGTCACGGACCGTGACGACACCCGCCGGCTGGCGCACCATGACGCCACTCACACGTCACGGACCGTGACGTCACCCGCCGGCTGGCGCACCACGACGCCGCTCACCCGTCACGGACCGTGACGTCACCCGCCGACCGCGGGCTGGCGCACCACGACGCCACTCACCCGTCACTGACCGTGACGTCACCCGCCAGCTGGCGCACCACGACGTCACTCACCCGTCACGGTGAGCACGGCGGCCCGGCGAAGTGGAGAACCCACGCCGTTGCTGGCTACGCAGGAGTAGCTGGCTGCGTCGCTCTCGACCACCCGGAGAATGGTGAGCGTGCCGTCGGCGCCGACGCTGAGACGGCCATCTTCGCTGCTGTGGACCGGCGCCGCCGTCCGGCCGTCTGCACGATGGCAGACGCACCACTGAGTCGACACATACACACACACGCGCACACACATACACACATACACACACATACACACACACACACACACACACACACACACACACACATACATACACACATACACACACATACACATACACACACACACACACACAAACACACACACACACACACACACACACGCACACACACACACACACACACACACACACACACACGCACACACACATACACGCACATACGCATACACGCACACACGCACACACACACGCGCACACACATGCACACGCACATCCACATACTGTGTGTTTGTACTCGTGTGTTTTGGCCTGGGGCGATCATTTTGTGAAGAAGCTCTGCCAGGCGGCCGATACCTGCGGGAGTGACTGTAAGCAGGTGACGCTTTAGGGCCGGCACTTTGGTGGTTGTCTGGCGCCCTGTTGTGTTCGTTCCACGGGAAGACGGTGTAAATTGTGTTACCGACTTGGTGCGAGTGTTGCGGGGCAAAGTGCGGATCCACGGGTGCTGATGGGGAGACTTAAAGTTGGACGATGCAGTTAACTATTCACAGAACTAGATCAGCTTTCAGCTCAAGAGAGCGAAAGGAAATGGTGGCGATTCAAGCAATGGCACGTCAACACCAAGGCAAAAACTTGCTGTGTTTGTCAGATTTAATGGTCCCAGATTACGGATCTTGACTTTGAAACGCCATCTCAAGATAGTTTCAGCCAGTGTTATTTTGTGTGCCGTTCAAATACTTTTTGCAGAGAACCAGAATGACGACGGCCCGGTAAGCTGTTCTATGTATGCGGCCGCTTTCCCGTATCGTCTTTTCAATCTCTCACTTTCATTTGCAGCAATGAAGATTGGAATCAGCATGATCAATAAACCTCCAACTGGCAGTCTTTTGATTGCTAGACAGATGTCTCGACCACTTCACCACTGTGCTGCTGTCATTCCCCTTTAAATGGTCTCTACAGGTCTTAGCCAGGGAGGAGGGGTCGAGGCCCTTACGAAAAAAGCACGGGTTAATTAATTGAGGAGAAACTCTTCAATGTGCACTTTTTGACAGAATGGACGTTCAAGTAACGCTGTGTTGTTGAACTTCTCTCGGCACTCCTTAGATACACATCTTGCTTTGAAGTTCCTCCTGTAACCATGCAATTCAGCGCAGGTTTTTGTGACTGTCATCCATGTGTATACACATGGACATCATAGTAGCGGCAACACAAAGTGACACCATCTATGAAAAGCCCTGTCTCTATGTTTTCCCATTGTATACCATCCTTCCACCTTCGTTACCAACTGCATGTCGCGGTTTGCAGCAATGATCTGTGATGGTGTGACGTCAGCTGCAGCTTCCAGTAGTCCTTGCCCAAGTGGTGGTAGGAGGCGGTCCATCCATCATCTAACTGAAGTGATGTCGCTCACCAGCAGCCATGGTCCAGGAGATGGTGGGAGGCGGTCGGCCGGTCACCGAGCAGTTGAGAGAAACGTCACTTCCCAGTACGGCCATCTCATCGGAGAAGTGTCCCAGCCATCTCGGTGGCACTGAAGCCGAAAGCACGGACGTTAGCGGAATGCTTCGTTGGCGACATAGCCAGCCTTCACATACATCGCATCGTGTTTTGTTTGTTAGCACTCCACCACAATATATTATGGGCGGGGGAGATAGACGGAGGCTTTTTGACATTTTGATAAGAACGAACGCAATTGCATAGATGTGGACGCGAACAAACTTCTACGGTACGGTACACATGTCTATATGTAGCATGATTGGTGCACTTCTACGGTCCGATACACATGTCTATACCATTAATGGTGCACATCTACGATCCGGTACACATGTCTATATGTACCATGAATGGCGCACTTCTACGGTCCGGTACACATGTATATACCATGAATGGTGCACATATACGGTTTGGTACACATGTCTATATGTACCACGAATGGCGCACATCTACGGCCAGGTACACATGTCTATATGTACCATGAATGGCGCACATCTACGGTCCGGTACACATGTCTATATGTACCATGAATGGCGCACATCTAGGGTCCGGTACACATGTCTATATGTAACATGAATGGTGCACTTCTACGGTCCGGTACACATGTCTATATGTACCATGAATGGCGCACATATACAGTCCGGTGCACATGTCTATATGTACCATGAATGGCGCACATCTACGGCCAGGTACACATGTCTATATGTACCATGAATGGCGCACATCTACGGTTCGGTACACATGTCTATACCATGAATGGTGCACATCTAGGGTCCGGTACACATGTCTATATGTACCATGAATGGTGCACTTCTACGGTCCGGTACACATGTCTATATGTACCATGAATGGCGCACTTCTACGGTCCGGTACACATGTCTATATGTAACATGAATGGCGCACTTCTACGGTCCGGTACACATGTCTATACCATGAATGGCGCACTTCTACGGTACGGTACACATGTCTATACCATGAATGGTGCACATCTAGGGTCCGATACACATGTCTATATGTACCATGAATGGTGCACTTCTACGGTCCGGTACACGTGTCTATATGTGCCATGAATAGCAAACATATACAGTCCGGTACACATGTCTATATGTACCATGAATGGTGCACTTCTACGGTCCGGTACACATGTCTATATGTACCATGAATGGCGCACTTCTACGGTCCGGTACACATGTCTATATGTACCATGAATGGCGCACTTCTACGGTCCGGTACACATGTCTATATGTACCATGAATGGCGCACTTCTACGGTCCGGTACACATGTCTATACCATGAATGGTGCACATCTAGGGTCCGGTACACATGTCTATATGTACCATGAATGGTGCACTTCTACGGTCCGGTACACGTGTCTATATGTGCCATGAATAGCAAACATATACAGTCCGGTACACATGTCTATATGTACCATGAATGGTGCACTTCTACGGTCCGGTACACATGTCTATATGTACCATGAATGGCGCACTTCTACGGTCCGGTACACATGTCTATATGTACCATGAATGGGGCACTTCTACGGCCCGGCACACATGTCTATATGTACCATCAATGGCGCACTTCTACGGTCCGGTACACATGTCTATATTTAACATGAATGGCGCACTTCTACGGTCCGGTACACATGTCTATATGTACCATGAATGGCGCACTTCTACGGCCCGGTACACATGTCTATATGTACCATCAATGGCGCACTTCTACGGTCCGGTACACATGTCTATACCATGAATGGTGCACATCTAGGGTTCGATACACATGTCTATATGCACCATGAATGGTGCACTTCTACGGTCCGGTACACGTGTCTATATGTGCCATGAATAGCAAACATATACAGTCCGGTACACATGTCTATATGTACCATGAATGGTGCACTTCTACGGTCCGGTACACATGTCTATATGTACCATGAATGGCGCACTTCTACGGTCCGGTACACATGTCTATATGTACCATGAATGGCGCACTTCTACGGCCCGGTACACATGTCTATATGTACCATATGGCGCACTTCTACGGTCCGGTCACATGTCTATATTTAACATGAATGGGACTTACGGTCCGGTACACATGTCTATATGTACCATGAATGGCGCACTTCTACGGCCCGGTACACATGTATATATGTACCATGAATGGCGTACTTCTACGGCCCGGTACACATGTATATATGTACCATGAATGGCGCACATATACAGTCCGGTACACATGTCTATATGTACCATGAATGGCGGACTTCATCGGCGGAGCTCGACGACCTGAAGCCCCTTCTAAAATTACCTAAGGTTTCATTATGTATGGTTCTTGGGAGTAAGTTAAGTCAGCTTATGGCATGAGTTGAATAGCATTCAGTACTGTATTGCATGCGGGTACATACATCATTGCATGTGGCATGCTGCATGCACATTGCATATGGGTACGCATCGAAAAGAAAAACAAGAAAAGTGGAGTTAGTATCAAGCATAAGCTCATTGTCCGGGATTGAACACTAAATCCCGTACTGAGGTTCGACAACGGTCCCACCCTGACCGGGAGTGAAGAATAAATCAGAGCCATGCTAGGCAAATGGTGGAATAACTTCTGCGGAGCCAAACAAAATTGTCCCGATATGACTCTTATGGCAATACTACTCATTCTCCCGAGCAAAAGCCATTATAACTTGGAAATCAGTGTTACACAAGATTGAGCAGCACAACACAGCATCGCAACTAAGCGCGGAACTCCATACGATTTTATCAACAATGTTAATCATCACACGGCTGATTACTTCAATTAATCATTCAGTGAATCACGACTCCACACTACATGAAAACTACGTTCAAAGTTGGACTGCGTCGCTCGAAAGAAAGCAGCAATTATGCAGACATGGGATCAATAGGCATTCCAAATATCCCCCAAGGCCTAGCTAGTGGTGTAGAACGAAAGCGAGCCCATCGCATCCTCAAGCTCGCTGCAGGTCATCGACTGGAATGCCTATGCCCTGTTTGTTCTGTGAACACACTGGAGCCGCTATAGCCCAACAGCAGAATCTCGCCAGACGTTCCTAATAATCTTCATATTTCCTTGCCGCTTTACGAACTCAATGTAAACACTTAGGTCACGTGTCGACCGTCCGGGCAGACGTGCAGACGTTTGTTCCCAGTCATTTGAAGAGGATGTCAAGCCTACTGACTGACAGCAAGTGGACGACTAATGTCTGTGGGCAGAGAACATTTTAGCGCCCGACCAACGAATGGCCAATGTTTCCCAGTTTGTAGGTCTGATGGAACTGTCGATTGGATAACAGACGCCGCCACAGATCAAGTGAAATGCCTTCTTCACCAGCCTGAGAGGCACTTTATCGGTTCCAAGTGACTGCAGACTTCTTCAGATGGCTGACACGTGATTTAGTTCCATAGAAGTTTCAGTGTTAAGGAGGACTGAGCTGCCAAGTAATGTGAGCGGACGAACTTCGAGAAAATAGTTTTCTTTAGAGCCCAGTGTGATGTGTCAGCGTGTGGTAAGGACAGGCGAGTTACTCGTGTAGACACGGCTTTCTTGATTTGTGTTTTGGTTGCGTTGCGTTGTTTGCTGTCGCGTAATTCAAAATATATTTTGTAACTTTGATTTATGGGCTTGCCATGTGGTGTACTCGTCAATTATGTGCTCGCCAATATTGGCCTTCTCCCAATAATTCCAATTTTATCATAGGGTACCCATGGAGCGTTCCCCCAATCCATTCAGATCCGCCAACTGCTTCCATGCACTGTGCCTCCAATAATGTTCAGAAATGAACGCCCCTGCTATAAGCCTATTTATTACTAGATTGAGTATTTCTCTTCAAAGTTTGTGGTGGTCCGACTCATTGGCGGCAGTCAAGTAACATTTCTGCGCGTGCTGTAAATCCATGCACATCATGCTGATTATTTCGTATTGAATGATAATGCAATTGCCCTTGCATTCTCCTACCACCGACGGATAACCTAAGCATTTCAGATTTGCGATTCGAAAGGGAGAGAGATAGATAGATAGAGAGATAGAGAGAAAGATAGAGAGAGAACGAGAGAAAGAGGGAGAGAGAGGGAGGTAGAGGAAGAGAGTGAGAAAAGGAGATAGAGGGAGATATAGGGGAGAGAGGGAGAGAGAGGGAGATTGAGAGGGTGAGAGGAGAGAGAGGGGAGAGGGATAGGGAGATGGAAATGAAGACTGAAATAGCGAATGTGTGAAAATCGATGAGAGAACGAATGGAAGGCACAAAAAGAGCATAAGTGAAAATTCGATGCGTGAGAATACAACTGAATTCTGGCGTTCCCGATAAACTTGTGTATGCCTAGATATTCGTGTCGGTATCTCTCTGTATTAGTCCTCGTACCAGACTGGTATGAATATTTGGTACACCATGCCAAGGTAACTTGCAAGAACAATTACGCCATGCAAAATGGAACTGGGTGTGTTATGGACAGGGTTCATCGAATGCTTCGTTTTCTTCCTTGGAATTTGATATAAAGTGCAATGCACGCTCAATGCAGATGAATCGTAATACTATCCAGGAAAATCGGTTGAGTTGTGTTCTCACCCCAGCAAAATGACAGTGTACTGCACCACGTCGGTCCGCCTGTGGTCTCACCTCTGACCGACAGAGTGGCGGAGTACCTCACCACGTCGGTCCGCCTGTGGTCTCACCTCTGACCGACAGAGTGGCGGAGTACCGCACCACGTCGGTCCGTCTGTGGTCTCACCTCTGACCGACAGCTATGGTCTCACCTCTGACTGATAGAGTGGTGAAGTACTGCACCACGTCGGTCCGCCTGTAGTCTCACCTCTGACCGACAGAGTAGCGGAGTACCGCACCACGTCGGTCCGCCTGCGGTCTCATCTCTGACTGATCCAGTGGCGGAGTACTGCACCACGTCGGTCCGTCTGTGGTCTCACCTCTGACCGACAGCTATGGTCTCATCTCTGACTGATAGAGTGGCGGAGTACTGCACCACGTCGGTCCGCCTGTGGTCTCACCTCTGACCGACAGAGTGGCGGAGTACCGCACCACGTCGGTTAGCCTGTGGTCTCACCTCTGACCGACAGCTATGGTCTCACCTCTGACTGATAGAGTGGTGAAGTACTGCACCACGTCGGTCCGCCTGTGGTCTCACCTCTGACCGACAGCTATGGTCTCATCTCTGACTGATAGAGTGACGGAGTACTGCGCCACGTCGGTACGTGACGCGCGGCGCCTGTGGTCTCACCTCTGACTGACCTAGAGTGGCGGAGTACCGCACCACGTCGGTCCGCCTGTGGCCTCGCGATGGTCTCATCTCTGACTGATCCAGTGGCGGAGTACTGCACCACGTCGGTCCGCCTGTGGTCTCACCTCTGGACTGGACCGACCAGCTATGGTCTCACCTCTGACTGATCCAGTGGCGGAGTACTGCACCACGTCGGTCCGCCTGTAGTCTCACCTCTGACGGACAGAGTGGCGGAGTACTGCACCACGTCGGTCCGCCTGTGGTCTCACCTCTGACCGACAGCTATGGTCTCATCTCTGACTGATCCAGTGGCGGAGTACTGCACCACGTCGGTCCGCCTGTAGTCTCACCTCTGACCGACAGAGTAGCGGAGTACCGCACCACGTCGGTTAGCCTGTAGTCTCATCTCTGACTGATCCAGTGGCGGAGTACTGCACCACGTCGGTCCGCCTGTAGTCTCACCTCTGACGGATAGAGTGACGGAGTACTGCGCCACGTCGGTCCGCCTGTGGTCTCACCTCTGACCGACAGCTATGGTCTCATCTCTGACTGATAGAGTGGCGGAGTACTGCACCACGTCGGTCCGCCTGTAGTCTCACCTCTGACGGACAGAGTGGCGGAGTACTGCACCACGTCGGTCCGCCTGTAGTCTCACCTCTGACGGACAGAGTGGCGGAGTACTGCACCACGTCGGTCCGCCTGTAGTCTCACCTCTGACGGATAGAGTGACGGAGTACTGCGCCACGTCGGTACGCCTGTGGTCTCACCTCTGACTGCCAGAGTGGCGGAGTACCGCACCACGTCGGTCCGCCTGCGGTCTCATCTCTGACTGATCCAGTGGTGGAGTACTGCACCACGTCGGTCCGTCGTGGTCTCACCTCTGACGGACAGCTATGGTCTCACCTCTGACTGATCCAGTGGCGGAGTACTGCACCACGTCGGTCCGCCTGTAGTCTCACCTCTGACGGACAGAGTGGCGGAGTACTGCACCACGTCGGTCCGCCTGTGGTCTCACCTCTGACCGACAGCTATGGTCTCATCTCTGACTGATCCAGTGGCGGAGTACTGCACCACGTCGGTCCGCCTGTAGTCTCACCTCTGACCGACAGAGTGGCGGAGTACTGCACCACGTCGGTCCGCCTGTAGTCTCATCTCTGACTGATCCAGTGGCGGAGTACTGCACCACGTCGGTCCGCCTGTAGTCTCACCTCTGACCGACAGAGTGGCGGAGTACTGCACCACGTCGGTCCGCCTGTGGTCTCATCTCTGACTGATCCAGTGGTGGAGTACTGCACCACGTCGGTCCGCCTGTGGTCTCACCTCTGACCGACAGCTATGGTCTCATCTCTGACTGATCCAGTGGCGGAGTACTGCACCACGTCGGTCCGCCTGTAGTCTCACCTCTGACGGACAGAGTGGCGGAGTACTGCACCACGTCGGTCCGCCTGTAGTCTCACCTCTGACGGACAGAGTGGCGGAGTACTGCACCACGTCGGTCCGCCTGTAGTCTCACCTCTGACGGACAGAGTGGCGGAGTACTGCACCACGTCGGTCCGCCTGTAGTCTCACCTCTGACGGATAGAGTGACGGAGTACTGCGCCACGTCGGTCCGCCTGTGGTCTCACCTCTGACCGACAGCTATGGTCTCATCTCTACTGATCCAGTGGCGGAGTACTGCACCACGTCGGTCCGCCTGTAGTCTCACCTCTGACGGACAGAGTGGCGGAGTACTGCACCACGTCGGTCCGCCTGTAGTCCCACCTCTGACGGACAGAGTGGCGGAGTACTGCACCACGTCGGTCCGCCTGTAGTCTCACCTCTGACGGACAGAGTGGCGGAGTACCGCACCACGTCGGTCCGCCTGTGGTCTCACCTCTGACTGCCAGAGTGGCGGAGTACCGCACCACGTCGGTCCGCCTGTGGTCTCACCTCTGACCGACAGAGTGGCGGAGTACTGCACCACGTCGGTCCGCCTGTGGTCTCACCCCTGACTGATCCAGTGGTAAAGTACTGCATCACGTCGGTCCGCCTGTGGTCTCACCTCTGACCGACAGAGTAGCGGAGTACCGCACCATGTCGGCTAGCCTGCGGTCTCATCTCTGACCGCCAGCTATGGTCTCACCTCTGACCGACAGAGTGGTGGAGTACCGCACCACGTCGGTCCGTCTGTGGTCTCACCTCTGACCGACAGAGTGGCGGAGTACCGCACCAGGTTTTACGGTCCGCCGCTGATGTCTTCCACCTCTGACCGTCTGTCCGGTCTCACCTCTGACCGACAGCCAGGTGATGCGGAGGGTACTGTCACCAGACGTACTGCCCGGTTTGCAGCGCGGCATTGTCCCACCGCCGGCCCCGGTGGGCACGACACGTGCTTGATGTGAGGACGGCTCCCACCGCCGCGTGTACTGTCACCTGTCAGCCATGTGGGGCGGCTCCAGCCGGCCCCGAGGGATGTCACTGTCACCGCGTGCTGTGTTACCAGCCATGTGAGGACGGCTCCCACCGCCGGCCCCCGAGGATGTCATGTCCACCGCGTGCTGCTGCAGCATGTGAGGCGGCATCCACCCGCCGCAATGAGGCACGACGCTTGGGCGCGCTGACCCTCCGCCAGGCCGACCGGGAACGAGAACGGCGAGATCTGAGGCGGCTCTGTGGAGCGGCGACACGCCACTGTGACCGCGTGTTGCTGTACCAGCCATGTGAGGACGGCTCCCACCCGCCGGCCCCGAGGGATGTCACTGTCCACCGCGTGCTGCTGCACCAGCCATGTGAGGACGGCTCCCACCCGCCGGCCCCCGAGAGATGTCATTGTCCACCGCGTGCTGCTGCACCAGCCATGTGAGGACGGCTCCCACCCGCCGGCCCCCGAGGGATGTCACTGTCCACCGCGTGCTGCTGCACCAGCCATGTGAGGACGGCTCCCACCCGCCGGCCCCCGAGGGATGTCACTGTCCACCACGTGCTGCTGTACCAGCCATGTGAGGACGGCTCCCACCCGCCGGCCCCCGAGAGATGTCATTGTCCACCGCGTGCTGCTGCACCAGCCATGTGAGGACGGCTCCCACCCGCCGGCCCCCGAGGGATGTCACTATCCACCGCGTGCTGCTGCACCAGCCATGTGAGGACGGCTCCCACCCGCCGGCCCCCGAGGGATGTCACTGTCCACCGCGTGCTGCTGCACCAGCCATGTGAGGACGGCTCCCACCCGCCGGCCCCCGAGGGATGTCACTGTCCACCGCGTGCTGCTGCACCAGCCATGTGAGGACGGCTCCCACCCGCCGGCCCCCGAGGGATGTCACTGTCCACCACGTGCTGTTGTACCAGCCATGTGAGGACGGCTCCCACCCGCCGGCCCCTTCTAGGGATGTCACTGTCCACCGTGTGCTGCTGTACCAGCCATGTGAGGACGGCTCCCACCCGCCGGTCCCCGAGGGATGTCACTGTCCACCACGTGCTGCTGTACCACCCATGTGAGGACGGCTCCCACCCGCCGGCCCCCGAGGGATGTCACTGTCCACCGCGTGCTGCTGCACCAGCCATGTGAGGACGGCTCCCACCCGCCGGCCCCCGAGGGATGTCACTGTCCACCGCGTGCTGCTGTACCAGCCATGTGAGGACGGCTCCCACCCGCCGGCCCACGAGGGATGTCATTATCCACCGCGTGCTGCTGTACCAGCCATGTGAGGACGGCTCCCACCCGCCGGCCCCCGAGGGATGTCACTGTCCACCGTGTGCTGCTGTACCAGCCATGTGAGGACGGCTCCCACCCGCCGGCCCACGAGGGATGTCATTATCCACCTCGTGGTGCTGTACCAGCCATGTGAGGACGGCTCCCACCCGCCGGCCCCCGAGGGATGTCACTGTCCACCGCGTGCTGCTGTACCAGCCATGTGAGGACGGCTCCCACCCGCCGGCCCCCGAGGGATGTCACTGTCCACCGTGTGCTGCTGTACCAGCCATGTGAGGACGGCTCCCACCCGCCGGCCCCCGAGGGATGTCACTGTCCACCGCGTGCTGCTGTACCAGCCATGTGAGGACGGCTCCCACCCGCCGGCCCCCGAGGGATGTCACTGTCCACCGTGTGCTGCTGCACCGTCCAGCGAATGGCTTCCTTCCACTACCGTATTTCCCAAGCTTGTTTACGGCGGAAACTTGTGTCGGTGCCTGCTACATAGTGGCACACTATGCGTGTGACGGTGGAAGTACCGATAGTGGCAAACTATGCGTGTGACGGGGGAAGTACCGATAGCGGCAAACTATGCGTGTGACGGTGGAAGTACCGATAGTGGCAAACTATGCGTGTGCTGGTGAAAGTACCGACAGTGGCAAACTATGCGTTTGATGGTGGAAGTACCGATAGTGGCAAACTATGCGTTTGATGGTGGAAGTACCGATAGTGACAAACTATGCATGTGATGGTGGAAGTACCGGTAGTGACAAACTATGCATGTGATGGTGGAAGTACCGATAGTGGCA
Organism: Imbricaverruca yamaguchii; assembly: GCA_034440575.1. Taxonomy (NCBI): domain Eukaryota; kingdom Metazoa; phylum Arthropoda; class Thecostraca; family Neoverrucidae; genus Imbricaverruca; species Imbricaverruca yamaguchii. The sequence continues at coordinate 1,217,540 of JAOTOL010001634.1, forward strand.
AACTATGCATGTGATGGTGGACGTACCGATAGTGGCAAACTATGCGTTTGATGGTGGACGCACCGATAGTGGCAAACTATGCGTTTGATGGTTGACGTACCGATAGTGCCAAACTATGCGTTTGATGGTGGACGTACCGATACTGGCAAACTATGCGTTTGATGGTGGACGTACCGATAGTGGCAAACTATGCGTTTGATGGTGGACGTACCGATAGTGGCAAACTATGCGTGTGATGGTGGACGTACCGATAGCGGCAAACTATGCGTTTGATGGTGGACGTACCGATAGTGGCAAACTATGCGTTTGATGGTGGACGTACCGATAGTGGCAAACTATGCGTGTGATGGTGGACGTACCGATAGTGGCAAACTATGCGTTTGATGGTGGACGTACCGATAGTGGCAAACTATGCGTTTGATGGTGGACGTACCGAGAGTGGCAAACTATGCGTTTGATGGTGGACGTACCGATAGTGGCAAACTATGCGTTTGATGGTGGACGTACCGAGAGTGGCAAACTATGCGTGTGATGGTGGACGTACCGATAGTGGCAAACTATGCGTGTGATGGTGGACGTACCGATAGTGGCAAACTATGCGTGTGATGGTGGACGTACCGATAGTGACAAACTATGCGTTTGATGGTGGACGTACCGATAGTGGCAAACTATGCGTTTGATGGTGGACGTACCGATAGTGGCAAACTATGCGTTTGATGGTGGACGTACCGATAGTGGCAAACTATGCGTTTGATGGTGGACGTACCGATAGTGGCAAACTATGCGTTTGATGGTGGACGTACCGATAGTGGCAAACTATGCGTTTGATGGTGGACGTACCGATAGTGGCAAACTATGCGTGTGATGGTGGACGTACCGATAGTGACAAACTATGCGTTTGATGGTGGACGTACCGATAGTGGCAAACTATGCGTTTGATGGTGGACGTACCGATAGTGGCAAACTATGCGTTTGATGGTGGACGTACCGATAGTGGCAAACTATGCGTGTGATGGTGGACGTACCGATAGTGGCAAACTATGCGTTTGATGGTGGACGTACCGATAGTGGCAAACTATGCGTTTGATGGTGGACGTACCGATAGTGGCAAACTATGCGTGTGATGGTGGACGTACCGATAGTGACAAACTATGCGTTTGATGGTGGACGTACCGACAGTGGCTAACTATGCGTTTGATGGTGGACGTACCGATAGTGGCAAACTATGCGTTTGATGGTGGAAGTACCGATAGTGGCAAACTATGCATGTGATGGTGGACATACCGACAGTGGCAAACTATGCGTATGACGGTGGAAGTACCGATAGCGGCAAACTATGCGTTTGATGGTGGACGTACCGATAGTGGCAAACTATGCGTTTGATGGTGGACGTACCGATAGTGGCAAACTATGCGTTTGATGGTGGACGTACCGACAGTGGCAAACTATGCGTTTGATGGTGGACGTACCGATAGTGCTATAGGTTGCCTATGCACGGCGGGAACTACACTTGTGATTATGATCATGAACTCATGTTTTCGGAGCGCATCGACAACAAGCTCATTTTGCGTCCAGCAAGTAGACTTGCATAAGTACCCATGACTAACTACGAACCTAGTGATGTCAGCCAGCGGCAGTGGCATGGTCACAGCGTGCGCTACATGTCGTCAGATATCACGGCAGGGGTCACGGCAGGGGTCACGACAGGTCGGAGTGGCGCCGCTTACAACCAGCACTAAAGCCAACAAACAAGCGTGTCAGTTACCCGACCAGCTGCCGACACCACTCAAAAACGGCAGCTACCAAGCCAGTTGCCGACACCGCTCACCAACAGCAGATACCAAGCCAGCTGCCGACACCACTCACCAATGGCAGCTACTATGGCAGCTATCCTGCCAGCTGCTGACACCACTCACCAGCGACAGCTACCTGGCCAGCTGCCGACACCACTCAACAACGGCAGCTACCAAGCCAGCTGCCGACACCGCTCACCAACAGCAGATACCAAGCCAGCTGCCGACACCACTCACCAATGGCAGCTACTATGGCAGCTACCCTGCCAGCTGCTGACACCACTCACCAACGACAGCTACCTGGCCAGCTGTCGACACCACTCACCAACGGCAGCTACCCATGGCAGCTACCTGGCCAGCTGCCGACACTACTCACCAACGTCAGCTACCCATGCCAGTTACCCGACCAGCTGCCGACACTACTCACCGATGACGACGACGTCGACGTAGCCGACCAGGCGGGAGCCGTCGCCGCCGGTGGCCTGACAGCTGTAGGTGCCGGCGACTAGGCCGGGCTCAGACTCAGCTGCCAGCCGACCGTCGGTGAGGACTCGGTGTGGACTGGGGGTGACGGGCCGGTCGCCGAGCCGCCAGACGAAGTCCACCAGCGGGTAGCCGGACATGGGGCACGCCAGTCGCACCGGCGACCCGGCTGACACGGTCACCTGGCGGCGGCTCAGCGGCGTCGCCGGGCCTGCCGCAGGCCACACCTCAGGTCATCACGATCACCTGGTGACGGCGTCGCTGGACCTGCCGCAGGCCACACCTCAGGTCATCACGATCACCTGGTGACGGTGTCGCTGGACCTGCCACAGCAGGGCATCAGTCACTGCTGCAGACCACACCTCAGGTCATCACGATCACCTGGTGACGTCGTCGCTGGACCTGCCGCAGGCCACACCTCAGGTCATCACGATCACCTGGTGACGGTGTCGCTGGACCTGCCACAGCAGGGCATCAGTCATTGCCGCAGACCACACCTTAGGTCATCACGATCACCTGGTGACGGCGTCGCCGGGCCTGCCGCAGGCCACACCTCAGGTCATCACGATCACCTGGTGACGGCGTCGCTGGACCTGCCACAGCAGGGCATCAGTCATTGCCGCAGACCACACCTCAGGTCATCACGATCACCTGGTGACGGCGTCGCCGGGCCTGCCGCAGGCCACACCTCAGGTCATCACGATCACCTGGTGACGTCGTCACTGGACCTGCCGCAGGCCACACCTCAGGTCATCACGATCACCTAGTGACGTCGTCGCTGGACCTGCCGCAGGCCACACCTCAGGTCATCACGATCACCTGGTGACGTCGTCACTGGACCTGCCGCAGGCCACACCTCAGGTCATCACGATCACCTGGTGACGTCACTGGACCTGCCGCAGGCCACACCTCAGGTCATCACGATCACCTGGTGACGGCGTCGCTGGACCTGCCGCAGGCCACACCTCAGGTCATCACGATCACCTGGTGACGTCGTCACTGGACCTGCCGCAGGCCACACCTCAGGTCATCACGATCACCTGGTGACGTCGTCACTGGACCTGCCGCAGGCCACACCTCAGGTCATCACGATCACCTGGTGACGTCGTCACTGGACCTGCCGCAGGCCACACCTCAGGTCATCACGATCACCTGGTGACGTCGTCACTGGACCTGCCGCAGGCCACACCTCAGGTCATCACGATCACCTGGTGACGTCGTCACTGGACCTGCCGCAGGCCACACCTCAGGTCATCACGATCACCTGGTGACGTCACTGGACCTGCCGCAGGCCACACCTCAGGTCATCACGATCACCTGGTGACGGCGTCGCTGGACCTGCCGCAGGCCACACCTCAGGTCATCACGATCACCTGGTGACGGCGTCGCTGGACCTGCCGCAGGCCACACCTCAGGTCATCACGATCACCTGGTGACGGCGTCGCTGGACCTGCCGCAGGCCACAACTCAGGTCATCACGATCACCTAGTGACGGCGTCGCTGGACCTGCTACAGCAGGGCATCAGTCACTGCCGCAGGCGACACCTCAGGTCGTCATGCTCACCTGGCGTTGGCGGAAACTCGGGTTGTGACGGGCCGGGTAAGGCCGGGCTCAGCAGAGCTTTCCGAGACAGCAGTACGACCGGCGGTCTTTCGGTTATTAGACAGCCACCAGCACTGTGTCATGGCGTAGGGCATTGAATAGGTGGTGAGCAGAACTGGGGCGTCCTACGATGAGCAACACGTTTTGAACTATATGTTGAAGAAAAGCGGTTGGTTCAATTAATTGCCCTCATATGTATGTACCTTGTTGAAGCAAAGCGTTGCAATATAAGTACTCTGGCACACTAGCTCTTCAGGTAAGTTCCAGGAAGTTACTGCTCAGCTGCTTAAACCACGCCGTATGTTACAAAGACAGCTAAGTTTTTAGGCTGCGAAGTACGCAAAGCTGGTAAGTAGATGTGATCGATCAGCTGAAAAGAAGAAGCTTGTTTGAACTGTTGCTGGCGCAGCTTTTGCGCCATCCCCACAAACATACCAAGCCACGTCTCTACGGTATCATTCAGCCAAAATCCGAATAGTGTTTTTTGTTAAATGTCAAATGTAAGATGTTACGGCTGTCAACTACCACATCGTTCTGCTGTTGAGAATGGGAATTCACCGATCATATGTCTGGAATTTACGCATTGGCACTAAAAATGTCCTTCAATTCTACCTTTCAGTATTTTCTACTGCAAGCATGGCTAGGAATGCCGCATGGTGGAGTATGACGGATAAGGACAGTGGTTTCCAGTCAGTGTGATTCCACAGGGGAATGTGTGGCTCTAACGGTAATAAATATTTTATGGATGAAGATACGACAGTCTGTAATGTACGCACACGTATTCTTTTTGTGGGGATATGAATTGACTGTTCCACCAGTAAGAGGATAGAAACCAATGGTCAATAATCGCAGCCTTATGGACATAGTTTACGATCCATCTAAACACAGCAAGTTTGCTCGATTTCTGTGCTTTAAAGTGAGTGTTGCTGGGTGTTTCTCCCGAACATTCTGTATTAAACGCCAAAATAGCTCTTCCCGTCCTTGGTTAATTAAAAAATGTCATATCATACTTAATTACTTCATTGTTCAGAATAGACATAAATTCATCGTACGATGGAGGGATCATAATCATCATGGTGTGTCTTGGGAATGCACCTATGGCGGGGAAACTGGCCGTCGTGTCTGGCGCCCGCGTCACAGGCTGACGTTCTGACGGGGACCCTGGCCGTCGTGTCTGGCGCCCGCGTCACAGGCTGACGTTCTGGTGGGGACCCTGGCCGTCGTGTCTGGCGCCCGCGTCACAGGCTGACGTTCTGGCGGGGACCCTGACCGTCGTGTCTGGCGCCCGCGTCACAGGCTGACGTTCTGACGGGAACCCTGGCCGTCGTGTCTGGCGCCCGCGTCACAGGCTGACGTTCTGGCGGGGACGCTGGCCGTCGTGTCTGGCGCCCGCGTCACAGGCTGACGTTCTGGCGGGGACACTGGCCGTCGTGTCTGGTGCCCGCGTCACAGGCTGACGTTCTGGCGGGGACCCTGGCCGTCGTGTCTGGCGCCCGCGTCACAGGCTGACGTTCTGGCGGGAATCCTGGCCGTCGTGTCTGGTGCCCGCGTCACAGGCTGACGTTCTGGCGGGGACCCTGACCGTCGTGTCTGGCGCTCACGTCACAGGCTGACGTTCTGACGGGGACGCTGGCCGTCGTGTCTGGCGCCCGCGTCACAGGCTGACGTTCTGGCGGGGACACTGGCCGTCGTGTCTGGCGCCCGCGTCACAGGCTGACGTTCTGGCGGGGAAACTGGCCGTCGTGTCTGGCGCCCGCGTCACAGGCTGACGTTCTGGCGTGGAAACTGGCCGTCGTGTCTGGTGCCCGCGTCACAGGCTGACGTTCTGGCGGGGACCCTGGCCGTCGTGTCTGGCGCCCGCGTCACAGGCTGACGTTCTGGCGGGAATCCTGGCCGTCGTGTCTGGCGCTCACGTCACAGGCTGACGTTCTGGCGGGGACCCTGACCGTCGTGTCTGGCGCCCGCGTCACAGGCTGACGTTCTGACGGGGACGCTGGCCGTCGTGTCTGGCGCCCGCGTCACAGGCTGACGTTCTGGCGGGGACCCTGGCCGTCGTGTCTGGCGCTCACGTTGCAAGCTGCCGTTCTGACGGGGACCCTGGCCGTCGTGTCTGGCGCCCGTGTCACAGGCTGACGTTCTGACGGGGACGCTGGCCGTCGTGTCTGGCGCCCGCGTCACAGGCTGACGTTCTGGCGGGGACCCTGGCCGTGGTGTCTGGCGCTCACGTTGCAAGCTGCCGTTCTGACGGGGACGCTGGCCGTCGTGTCTGGTGCCCGCGTCACAGGCTGACGTTCTGGCGGGGACACTGGCCGTCGTGTCTGGCGCCCGCGTCACAGGCTGACGTTCTGGCGGGGACCCTGGCCGTGGTGTCTGGCGCTCACGTTGCAAGCTGCCGTTCTGGTGGAGACAATAACTGCCATGTCTGGCTCCAGCACAACTCCGCCGCCCCCCCCTCACCCCCTCTCTCCTACCCTTCCGAAGCAGTTCGGAGTGGATGCTTAGCCAGCTGAATGCTGCCCATGTTGCACTGGAGTGTTTCTGTCGCCTCTGAGCCGAGCTGAAGCCATCGATTGGTCAGAACTGGCTGCGCTGATTGGGTCCCGTTCGAGTGTGAGCGTCTGTACAGGTGCAGGCGATAGAGTTAGGAGCAACGCATGTCATACAATGTGTGAAGAATCAAGTATATGACAGTATATCGCATAAACACGTCATTTCACAATCAATCGCTCCCGTCCACTCACTCTCCGAGGTTTTATGGTGGTCTGTTATCCAAATTTTCCCATCGTTTCGCAAATATTTCGGCTTTTTTGATCATCTGCACTAATTCCATTGTATTCTTAGCGGGCATAGATTATGAATGCTTCAGATTGTGCATAGACAATAAATGCATCAATGAATAAATCAATCCTCTCCTTTTACTTAACTTTCCACTATATATTTTCGGTTTGTCATAAGACATAAAGACATAAAGACATAAAAGATTAGTGCAACTATGAGCCACAAGGGCCCTTCTTGGTTGCACTCTGTACACTGAACCAGTTGCCCACCAAATCTGTCAATCAGCCCTCCCGGTAATACTGAAAAGCAAGCCCTCTGTTCTTATAATGATTGTCTATGCTGTTTTTAAAGATGTTCAATGTGCTGCTACTGACAATGTTTTCTGGCAGCTAGTTCCAGTGTTCTACTACCCTGTTGGTGAAGAAAGTCTGTCTTAACCTTGTTCTGCTGTGGTTAACATTAAGTTTGAATTTATGACCTCTAATTGCATCATTTCTGTTCAATTCAAACATTTCCCCAAGATATCCCCTCTCCAGACCATGGACAAATTTAAAGACCTCGAAGAGATCTCCTCTCAGCCTTCTATATCTAAGTGAAAACATATTCGATTTCTTCAATCTTTCCTCATATGTCAGGTTGCTTATACCATTAACCATTTTTGTAGCCCTCTTTTGTACTCTCTCTAAAAGCTAACAATCTTTTTCATAGCTCGGAGACCAAGCTTGGATGCAGTATTCCAAATGTGGCCTGACATATGCACAGTAAAGCTTCCTGATCACTTCTTCACTTCTGTATGACACATTCCTATTTATTGCCTGTAACATTCTCAGTGCCTTCTTCCTGGCTTCCTTGGTCTGTTCTGATGTCTCCAATTTCTTGTTTAGAATAACACCTAAATCCTTCTGTTGAGTCACTGATAGCACTTGGCCACCCATTAAGTATGGAGCCTTCATATGCTGCTTACCTACATGCATGATTTTGCACTTATCAAAATTAAATTTTAATTGCCATTCTTCGGACCACTTCACAAGTTCATCTAAGTCTTTTTGCAGCGAGATATGCTCATTTTGACCTGTGATTGCCCTAAAGACCTTCAAATCATCCGCAAATTCCAAAACTTTACTCCTTAGGCCACTTTTAATGTTACTTACAAATATAATGAACAGTAGTGTTGTACAACTCTTGTGTGACTGGAAGGTATAACCATTTCTTTGGAGGAGGTATGCAAGAGCAGAATCTATTGATTCTGGTGAGCAGTGTCGGCAATATGAACAGAAGAGCTGCTTTTCCGAGCGCGACGTACATACTTTTTACACATCAATAATAACGAGTAATTTTAACTCCGACGTCTCTGAGAAGCCAATCATAAAAGCTCGACAGAAGCCATATCGAAATAAAACGGAGTGGATAGGGTCATTGTGTCGTCCTTCCATATAATTTACTCTTTCTAGCTGCAGCTGCAGCTTCAAAATTCATCAGACTGCCGGTAACGCATAGCTGCAGCTTCAGAATTCATCAGACTGCCAGCAAAGCATAGTTGCAGCTTCAGAATCCACCAGAATCAATCTGGCTTCTTTGGTCTGTTCTGAGGCCCCCAGTTTTGTGTTTAGAATAACACCTAAATCCTTCTCCTGTTGAGTCACTGATAGCACTTGGCCACCCATCAAGTATGGAGCCTTCATATGCTGCTTACCTACATGCATGATTGTGCACTTATCAAAATTAAATTTCATTTGCCATTCTTCGGACCACTTCACAAGTTCGTCTAAGTCTTTTTGCAGTGAGATATGCTCATCTTGACCTGTTATTGCCCTAAAGACCTTTAAATCATCCGCAAATTTCAAAACTTTACTGCTTAGGCCACTTTCAGTGTTATTTACAAATATAATGAACAGTAGTGACCCCAGTACTGACCCCTGGGGGACTCCACTAAGAACATTTTGCCATGATGACTTTGTACCATTTATAATCACTCTTTGCTGTCTATCTGAAAGCCACAACTCTATCCATTTTAAGATGCTACCTGCAATACCATGGGACTGAAGCTGTATCATTAACCGTGTATGGGGTACCTTGTCAAGGGCCTTACTAAAGTCAAGATATGCTACATCAACCTGATTTTCCTGATCAAATTGTTCTGTGGCGAAGTTTAAAAAGTCCAAGAGGTTTGTGAGACACGATCGTCCTTTTCTAAACCCATGTTGAGTATCTTGAATCAATCTGCTACCTTCCAGATAACTAACTATTCTATCCTTGATAATTGATTGAAGTACCTTGCAGACTATGGATGTGAGACTTACTGGCCTATAGTTTTCAACTTTCCCTCTTTCTCCTTTCTTGAAAATAGGAACTACATTTGCCCTTTTCCAATCGGTTGGAATTTCATTTTGTGAAACTGGTCTACAAAATATTATACTAAGTGGAAATGCTATTTCCTTTTCAGTTTCCCGCAACACCCTAGCATAAATATCATCAGGTCCTGCTGCCTTGTTTGGCTTTATTTTCCTGATATGATTGTAAACAACATCACTATCAAGGAAATCAACATAATTTGTCACATCCCATGTCACTGAACTATGGTGTACGGTCGGCAGATCGGTCATATCTTCTAATGTAAACACTGATTTAAACTGCTTGCTCAGCTCCTCAACCATCTCACTATCCTCACCCAATGTAGTTCCGTTTACTTCCAGTGGACCAATTGTGCTAGAAACTTTACTCAGCTTGTAGAAACTAAAGAACTTTTTACTGTCCCCATTACAGTTTCTAGCTAAATCCAGTTCTTTTGCTCGCTTTGCTGCTCTGGTTTTTTGCTTCACAGTGTCTCTAGCTTTTCGATACGCTTTTAGATTAACGACATTTGAGGCTTCTTTAAAAACTCTAAATGCAGTTTTCCTAGCCTTAATTGCTTTTATCAAGTCTTGTGTAAGCCATGCTGGCTTTCCTACCCTTCTTTTGCGTCTTTGCTTTTGGGGGACATGTCTAATCTGAATTTCCTTCAAGTAAGATTTGAACTTTTCCCACATTTCACAGGCATTTAAATTGGAGAATTCTTCTTCCCATGTGATGGCACTTAAAGCCGCTCTCATGGAGTCAAAGTCTGCTCTGTTGAAATTTGGACCTTTACCAAATTATCCATGATAATTTCCCCTACATGTGCCTTGAATCTAATTATGTTATGGTCACTTCTTCCCAGAGTTTCGCCTACAGTCAAGTCTTGAACCAAGTCACTTAAATCCGAGAATACAAGGTCCAAGAATGAACCATGCCTGGTAGGTTCCGATACAAACTGGTGTAAGAACAGGTCCTCTTCAAGGCATGTCCTAAACATTTTGCATGATGGGGAGCCAACACCAGCATTTTCATAACCTTTTAGATTAAAGTCACCAAGAATAAGGCACTTCCTCTTGAAGTTTCTACTGAGTTCCTCACAAATCACCATCTCAAGCTCCAGTTGCTGAGAATGTGGCAGGGTTCCTGATCGGTAGAAAGCTCCTATCCTACGAGTATTGCGGTTGCCTTTTCCCACAGTGACATCAAGCCAAATGGACTCCACACACATTTTTATCCCCACCTGCTACTTTTTGAGAACTGAATAAGCTATTCATATACAGCATTACACCACCCCCTCTCATTGCTGGACCCCTATTGCATGAAAACATATTGTATCCCTGGATATCATAGTCCTGTAGGTTATCTCCAAAATACCCTTCACTGACCCATGCCTCCGTAATGCAAACAAAGTCTGGTTCCTGGACAATAGGCTGTGTAATGTAAGGTCAGGTTAACCGAAACTCAGGTCAAGGTCGTGAAGTGATGACCTCAGATCAAGGTCATTAAGTCGCCTAGGGAGGTTGTGTGATGCATCAATCGACACGTCTTGGCGATATAAGCACAATGACCGTAATTTCAGCCTTCTAACGCAATGCAGTGCGATATAATGCGCAGAAATGTGTAGTGATCTCAGGTGACCTCAGAGACCTTGGTGAGGTCACTGAGCAAAAATGTCAGCGGTAAGGTTGAGCATAGCTTCCATCTACATGCCAGGACCGTTGTGAGATCATTCCGAGCGCAAATATGTAACTGGGAAATATTTGTATATTTTACCATAGCCCTATAAGGGCGAATCCATAGCCGCGACCTGACCTAAAGTCAATGCTACGAAAAAAACGATATACATATTATGGTCACTTATGAGATCATGACATGTTATATGTTCAAAATAAATCGCCCAATTCTTGTGGAAGTTATGCCACCTAGAACTCCGAGTGTAGTTGGGTCACTTCGGCTGACCTGATGACCTAACCTGAGATGACCCAGGAATACAAATGTATGAGGATATGTGGAAAAGACCAATGAAAAGCTATGTGAGGTTTTGCCTTGCTAACCCGATTAGTTTGGCAGAAAATAAGGAAAAACCGGAGGGGGCAGATATCTGCCCCCTCTGAAGTGCGCGTGTTAACAACCGAGACTGGCGGGCTAAGCTGCTGAACTTGAGCTTACAGTAACGCGTCTGTTGCACTCTTCGCATTACAAGCAACAATCAGAAATTTATCCGAATTAGACCCTACCTACTCCGTTTTATTTCGATGTGACTTCTGTCGAGCTTTTATGATTGGCTTCTCAGAAACGTTTGAGTTAAAATTACTCGTTATTATTGATGTGCAAAAAGTATGTACGTCGCGCTCGGAAAAGCAGCTCTTCTGTTCATGTTGTTGGCACTGCTCACCAGACTCAATAGATTCTGCTCTTACATACCTCCTCCAAAGAAATGGTTATACCTTCCAGTCACACAAGAGTTGTAAAGGTAAGTGAGCAGCCACATAAATGGCAATGTCTAACATAGCCACACCAGAGTTCGCAAGGTTCGCAGAGTTCGAGCAGACACAGAAATGGCAACACCTACCAGTCACACGAAAGTTGACAAGGAAAGCGAGCGGCAACCGAAATGGTATTACCTACCACAGTCACAAAAGAGTGCGCAAGGTAAGTGAGCAGCGACAGAAATAGCATTGATGTGTTCCCCATCTGACTGAAAATATCTCACCGGGGGCATCAAGCGGTACAACGTGTCGCACACATCGATGCATCCATGCATGATTACAGCGATCGTAGAAGAACGATACTCTACACAACGCTGCGGGTCCTCCAGTCCCATCCACGCCACATCCAGCAGTGAGGTGTTGCGGAATAGAGAAAAAGCTACATGTCAGTCGCATGTTATCATTTCAACACACCGATTATGGAGAGGAATCTCGTCTGCAACTTGCGAAACGTTATGCTTACGAAGCGATCTTTCCATAAGCTCCTGCTGATCGATGGTGTCGGAGCATCCTGACTATGCGGCTGTTCGCAAAGTCCATACGGGACTAGGAGTTCTCCATCGGCGACTTTCTAAAGACTAGGTGCAATCACATCGATCAGATATTAAAAGCTTACACAACGGCGGTGATAGCAGGGGTTTTCGTCCTAATGAAGTTGGACAGAACTTCTCCGTGTCATGGAGGAGCACAGTGCAGTTGAACAGCACTTCTCCGTCCCAGGGAGAAACACAGTGAAGTTCGACAGCACTTCTACGTCCCAGGGAGGAACACAGTGAAGTTCGACAGCACTTCTCCGCCCCAGGGAGGAGCACAGTAATGTTAAACAGTACTTCTCCGTCCCAAGGAGGAGCACAGTGAAGTTGGAACTTGTAGGAACTTAATGTGCAAGTTTAGTCATTTTTTATATATAATTGGCTCTAATGGACAGGTATTGTGTATTCTCGTCCAGCTGTTAGGTGTCGTCATCTTGCCGGGCACGTGAGTGAACTGCTTTTTTTCAATTCGCCGATTTCGCGTGCATTTTTCCAGGACATTCTGATACGAATTCGTAATAAGGCCCACACCACATGGGAAGCGGCAGATTTCCCCATGGAATGTGCGCAAAGAACGTGCCCATATTGCCAGACGTATCGCCTTATGAAAATGCTTAGGATGTATGAAATTCCCGAAGGTTTATGGTACAAGGCATATGTGCGAAACCATGGAAAACGAGCACTGAGCGCATGCATACGGAAAATGTTATTATATGCTGAGCATATGTGTGCATAAGGCGCATTACGTGACAGCGAATATATTGAGTGGGCAAAATATGAAGGCTATTACGGTTTCAAGAAATCATCACGATGTAGAAAGATTCTGTTCTCTATTTCGCATTTTCCGGCATGACTCTGTTTGTGTATGTGGTAAGCCGAATTTGTTGGTTGAACTTCGACAACACCACCTCATTGCTAAAGCAAACGGCGCCCCCACAGTGGAGGATGTGAGGGACACTCCCACTTCCGCAGTCATGTCATGTGGAGATGGTCCCCCGCAGTCGAGGATGTGAGGGACGCTCCCTTCCGCAGTCACTGTCATGTGGAGATGATCCCCCGCAGTCGAGGATGTGAGGGACACTCCCTTCCGCAGTCATTGTCCTGTGGAGATCGTCCCCCGCAGTGGAGGATGTGAGGGACGCTCCCTTCCGCAGTCATTGTCCTGTGGAGATCGTCCCCCGCAGTCGAGGAAGATTGCTCTCTGACTGTAAGCGGCTCTTCCCCTCCTTTAGGCCAGAGGTGTCGTTTTATTAAATCGATTGACAGGGACTGATACAGACGTAGCCAGAACTTCCTTAGGAGGGGAGGGGACTAAAATATCGTGGATTTCCACCACTATACCCTTTGTTACAATAGGAAAATTATGTCAAAATTAATTTCCAAATTAATTTTCTTCTTTTAATCTGCCAAGCTGGGATGATCTACGTCCATTACGACCGCATTAATACGGGATTATTGCGCATAATCTCATGGCTTCAGAACAACAAAGAAAGAGCTTTTTTTATTTCTTACCCTATGATTTAATTATAATGCATCATGACTGCAAAAGCTGAATGGTTAGAAGCTGGTGACAATTGTCAGAACATGAAGCTGCATTCGAGCTGAAGCGAAATCTACATCAGCGCTGCCGAAATCAAGGTCAGAAGTCCAATATTTTATCAGCTTCCAGCAATACTAAACGTGTTAGATCAGTACATTTGTACTCATTGAAGCACATAAACGGACAGGTAATGTGAAGTGGATAAAAGTATTAAAAATGAAAAGAAAAAAGATAGTAAAAAAAATTATAGTAAAACCATGCGAGGTTCATATGAAAATGGCATCTGAAAAACCGTAATAACGAAATCATATGATGCAAAGATTGATCATATAAGTTAGAAGAAAAAACATACACCGTTGGAGCCGCCTCTGCGCATACCTATCAGATGTTGGCGGCGACGAGATGCGCTGCGTTCCGCGGTCCATACATATTCCGTTTCTTATTGTGTGCACTGCGTTCGTATCGATTTGTATACGTTTAAAGGGCTCTACGATTCTTGGCTCCCCTCCAATATTCTCAACTTTTGAGTACGGGATCCTATGGGTGCCCCAAACCATTTGGGCCCTTCCACCGCCTCCATGTATTCCATGTATCCCAATAGCTTTCAGAAATCAACGACTCTGGTGCATTGCGTACCAGGTTACGTGTGCCCGTGCCAGCCCGTGTCTGTCAATATATCTTCATGGTACCCATAACTATTGTAAGGCCATTGGCTGTATGTATGCGTGTTTGTAGTTATCTAGTTTCTGTGTGTATGCGTATCGTATTTATCGTAGTTAAATGCGATATATTCGCGCTTATAGTATCAGCATAAGGAAAAATGTTTGGTACCATAAAGACATAAAGACATAAAAGATTAGTGCACCTATGAGCCACAAGGGCCCTTCTTGGTTGCACTCTGTACACTGAACCAGTTGCCCACCAAATCTGTCGATCAGCCCTCCCGGTAATACTGAAAAGCAAGCCTTCTATTCTTTTACTGATTGTCTATGCTGTTTTTTTTTAAAGATGTTCAATGTGCTGCTACTGACAATGTTTTCTGGCAGCTGGTTCCAGTGTTCTACTACCCTGTTGGTGAAGAAAGTTTGCCTTAACCTTGTTCTGCTGTGGTTAACTTTCATTTTGAATTTATGACCTCTAATTGCATCATTTCTGTTCAATTCAAACATTTCCCCAAGGTATCCCCTCTCCAGACCATGGACAAATTTAAAGACCTCGAAGAGATCTCCTCTCAGCCTTCTATATCTAAGTGAAAACATATTCAATTTCTTCAATCTTTCCTCATATGCCAGGTTGCTTATGCCATTAACCATTTTTGTAGCCCTCATTTGTACTCTCTCTAAGAGCCAATAATCTTTTTCATAGCTAGGAGACCAAGCTTGGATGCAGTATTCCAAATGTAGCCTGAAGTATGCACAGCAAAGCTTCCCGATCACTTCCTCACTTCTGTATGATACATTCCTATTTATTGTGATGGTACCATTTCCGGCCACAACTTTTTGTCAAACTAGACAAAAGACAAACTCAAAGACAAAGACAAACTCAAACTGATTATGGTACCATTTCCGGCCACAACTTTTTGTCAAACTCTAGACAAATTTTACCAATCAAATCGTCTCCGCGGTGCGGATGTAACTACGGAGGAAGGGATGTGTGAACATTTTCCCAATTGCGGGGCCAGCGCGTGCCATGGGATCACATCTCCTCCAAAACAACGCTAAGTTAACGTGACGTTTTATAATTCCGCTTCATAGACGGCTGTGTGACACGTTAGCGCCGCACGCTGTCGTATACCATGCCACTCACTTGTGAGTGGCAGCGGCCAAAAGGTGGCACTTTCCTTCCGATAATGGGCGCCGCCCATAACTATGGCGTCCACGCACACGAGAGTGGTCGGAGAGCCGGTTGAGCGCTAATGAAGCGTTCACCGTTGGCTTGAAGCCTAAATCCGCCCTTATTGACTAGGGATTTTCACATTTTCAGCGCGCCGGGCGGCCCGAATGAGCACGCCACAGCTGCCGAAATTATGGTTCGATCGGCACGAAATCAACACCAAAGTGTAACTACGAAAATAGAGAAGTTCATCAAGGTAAACATTTCTACCCCACGTGGTACGTTTACGCGGGGGCGGGTGAAAAGTCAAGGCGACGTTTTCCCACTGTTTTTAATGATTAGATCTGGCGCTGGAAAACCAGTAATTTTGGTGATATGGTACTTGCATTACTCGGCTCCATGTAACGGCCACACATTTCATATTCACCGCATGCGCCTGTCGTGCAACTGGGCGTCGTCACTGCGATGAGATTGAGCGGTATTTTGAACCATAACATCGGCTGGGCTTTCCACGCCATCGACCAGAGGAGTCGAAACGCTGGAAAAAGTATGAATGGGGACATTTTTTATGTTGATTCTCACCATGCACCGCCATAGCACTAATGCTAAACTTTCATGACAAGTGAAGGACATGGCTTCTCTGACCCCTGTTCTAAGACTTACGCCACTGACACCCCTGTAAGACGCCATTTTTGGGTCGACAGTGGCAGGCCCTTGCAGCCACGACTTTTGTGATGCCCACGGTACCTTTATATTTCCCCATCACAAATAGCTTGGCTACAGTCGTGGAAGCCCTGAGTCATTGCAAGGACGTAAACTCGGCTGTCCAAAAGGTTCCAACCGATAGGCCTAGGTAGACTCGATAGACTCGATAAGCCTTGGCTCCAACGGCCTTGGGCTCCAACATGCCACCGTCGCGTCGGTCGGTGGCTTTTGTTTCAGAAAGCTTCAATTGGTCGAAAATTGTATTCTTCTGTGCGAGCTGCCGCGCTAGCCACACTGCATTGAGACATATTTCATATGTATAAATATACATTTCCTACGCTTCAGCATTGTAAAATTTACGCCTGGTCCTTCACCATTTGAACATTTCTGGCGCTATGACCAGGCCTCCGATCAGCTGGATCGCCCGAAGCCGCTGCTGTACGCCCCTTGAGGGAGAACCCCCTATGCAAAGAAGCTGACATGTTGCCGTCGTATCGAAGAGCTACGACAACAGCGATCGCGCCCATCAAGGATTCCAGTTGAATTATCGCTGGCTTTCCGATTATAATGTCGAGTTGAGCTAGCCATGGACCGAAGCCTACCTTTCCCTGATGTATGGCAACTTTCACCACCAAGGGGGGTGGCTAACAGAACCATGTGATCCTAAAAAAACGATCATCACAGTATAAGTACATTAAAATTCATACTTCTCGCTGGACTTAGAACTCTTTTTGCGACCGATGGATTCTTTTGTAATAATACGTTTATCTTCTTGGTGCGAGCGAGACCATTTAGTATTATTGTGCAATTGTTTTCAACTTCCGCTATGTGCATACGTGTGTGGAGGGGGGTGAAAGCTCATTACAGCCTCACTAATGGGTATGTGGTTTGCCACAGTTTCCATGATATGGTACAATACGTCTTCAAGATGTCCGACGTTGTAAATGTTCGCCAATTTTGGTGAGGGGAAAGAATAAGCAAGAACATAACTTACTTGCTGGCCCATAACAAAGGAAGTCGCATGATTGATGCTGGAGAGGTCGAGAAACATGAAAGACGGGTGATCGTGGGTTGAAAATTATTTGATCCGATGTGTGGCAGACCAGGATTGGCAGGCTGACAGACTGGGGCAAAGAAAAACGTGACAAACAGAAATATATGGCATGGTGTTCGTACTCAGGTCCTAACTCCAACACATGGGTGCTCACCTATCTTAATCACCCATCGTGCACCTTAGAATATCCACCACTTCAAACGAAATGCTACAGCTATATCATGTGACATCCGGCTGAAACATAATGTAAGCGCGTATTTTTGGAACAACAATTCAGTATAAAATAGCTGACAGGACACGGCACCTCATAAAATCATAACGTGTTCAGACTTAAAAGCCACAAGGGTTCATTATGAATGCATTTCGATGATTAATTCTCCTCTTCCCATGTTTTCTGGTGGCTAAGAAATTTGGATAACCGCTGAGCTTTGATGCATCTCACCCCTTTGGTTATGTACGCTCCCAGATTGGCTACCGAACTGAGGTTATGTGTTCTTTTTGGGCCGCATATCCGTTTTTCTCAATTGATGTGATTTAGGGCTACAGACAATTTTTGTCAGGGGCCCGGCACATTTTTGTGACCCGAGTCTTTTTTTAAAGCAATAAATCGTTTTTTTGCACGGACGATGCTTTTTTTAGGCATCAGCGCGTTTTCGCAAATCCAAAGGGTTTATTTAATATCCGGTCTCTTTGTTCCTTTTCAAGGACCATGTGCATTTTTTAGGGCCCAGCCTGTTCTTGAGGCCCCATGCGGTCTCAAAGCCCCGATGTGCTTTGAGGGATCCGTTATGCTTGACTTGTAGCTGCCGTGTAGTTATTGTAAGCTTCAATGCATGTTTTAAGTCCCTGCTGCTTTTTGCCAGACTCGGCACGCGATGGAGGGTCCGATGCATTTTTGTCCTCCAGTTGTTTTCTTAGGGTCTCGCTGTGTTTATTTATGGTTCCTTGCCCTCATTTGTGGGACCCCAGCTCGATATTGGGTGCTCTGGTATAATTTCTCTGGGTCCAGTCGCGACCCTTCGGGCCCAGGCGTGTGGTTCCGGGTGGATCCGACGCCAGTTTTCTGCACTCGACGTAATTTTTGGTGACTTCTGAATCATGTAAAGTCTCAGCCACGGCCTGATTTTTCCGGCCCCCTGCGCTTTTTTATGTCCCACCGCGATTTTCCGAGGTCAGGTACGCTTTTCGATGCCGTATGCTATTTGTTAAGGTTGTCGGTGGTATGTTTGGTCTAAGGAGCGATTTTCTTGGCTCGGACATATATTTTTCGAAATCTCTCTTTATTTCGGGGAGCTACGGCTTGATACTTGTCTAGTTCCGATGCGATTTTGGGACCATGCTGTGAATAGTTAGGGCCATCGATGCTAATTTTCTGGAGCTCCGTGGGGAATATTTGATGCCCTGACAAGAAGTTGTGAGACTATCGACAGGAATTTTTGGTCCCAATCGCGATATTTGGGGCTTGGCGCTAGTTCGCGGGCACGTTGTACTTATCTGTGCCCCAGCGCGATTCTGGCGTTTCCCTGCACAAATTTTCGGGCCCAGTGCAAGTTTGTGGTGCTCGCTATTTATAACCTCTAATTCTGGAAACAAGATGCGAATTTATGGCGCCGAAAACCTTTTTTGAACCCCACGCGATACTTGCGTTATTGCGAGTCCACCTCTTCAGGACAGAAGGGGAAATGTGCCTTCTTGGTATGCCACGGTGGGTGCTCAACGAGTTTTTTTTTAATGGTAGAAAGGCACTCAGGGGAACTTTCTTTCGCCTACCTGTTCTGAATTGTCCGGTCCTCGGATCGTATCGATGGAGTCCCTTTGTGATTTTTGGGGTCGACTTCTTTTTTTTGTAGGCCTCTTGTGCAATATTTTTAGCCTCGTTGCGATTCTTCGGGCTCTGGTGCATTTTCGGTGCTCCAAAGCGTTCCTTTTCCTGGTCCCGACGCGTTTTTGGGTCTTTGGCGCAATTTTTGTGGCTGCGAAGTGACATTCCGGGTAGGAATTGATTCTTGGGAGATGGCAGCGACTGTTTGACGTCTTTGTGACGTCTTTCTTGGGAGTGCGACGTCCTTGGGTCTAATTGCGATTTTTAGATCCTGTCGTCATTAGTTGGGATAACTATCTCGAGTTTGAGTGGCCTGGACTCGTTTTTGGGGGCACAACACGTTTTTGTTTCTTTTTTAGCGATTGCTGAGAGGCCAGAATTAGTTTCCATATCCATCTTTTTCGTTGCCCAGACTTCATTTATTGGATGTTCCCAATGAGATTCTTGAGGCCCGATGTGGCTTGTCCAGCCCCTAGCAGTCCCAACCTCTTGGGTCCCCGTTATGATGTTTAGGAATCTGGAAATGACTTTTTTTTTCTTCTTCTTCTTTTTTTCCCTAATGTCGACCCCTGTTTCGTATGCAGTAGCCTATCCTATTTGGCTACACGCACTGTTACAGGCTCGATTGCTCTTGGGCTTTCCCATCGCCAACTATTCAAAAGTTAGGACAGCCAGCTTAGGAATGCCTCAGGATGCCAATATACATGCCATTACTCTCCACACCTACAGTTCACTATAACTATTTGCATCTTTTTATTTGTCTTTTTTTTGCAGATAGGCCACCACCAGTTATTAGTAGAAGTAGCCCCAGGAGCACCTCAGCTAGGTAGCAAGCTAGTAACGCCAAGGCACTCCTGTAAGGCACTTTTCTATCCGCAACGTGATTTTCGGTGCGCAGGTGCGAACTTTTGAAGCCCAATCGTGATTTTCAGGAGCCCAGCCCGTCTCTTGGCAGCCCCCCCATAGTGATTTTCAAGCACCATGGCACGACTTTTGTTGTGCTCCCAGTGTGATTTTCAGGTGCCCGATCTGACCCTTTGGGGGCCACAATGCGATTATCAGGGGCCCTGACCAGACCTTTTGGAACACAACGTGATTTTGACGACCCGACGTATTTTTAGCGCCCAGTGTGATTTTCTGGGGTCCTGGCGCGACTTTTCGGGATTCTAGCGCAACTTTTTGAAAGTTCCAACGGTATTTTTTCAGGGTTCCAGTCCCACATTTTGGAACCCTCAGCGACATTTGTAGGGTATCGGAACGATTTTTTAGGTAACAATGAGATTTGTAGTGGACTTGTGGGGTTTGGGGCCCTAACATCATTTTCCGGGGCCTCTGAGTGACTTTTTGGGTCCCCCAATGTTATTTGTATGGGCCCCGGTGCGATTGTTGGGGACACCAGCAGGATTTTCGGGAGCTTAGAGTTATTTTTTAAGAATCCAAGCTCGATTATTGGTAACCCACAACCTCTCTCTCAGTGGTGGGGGACTGCTCCAAAGCACTCCTCCCCCCCTTCAGTACGCCACTGCGCATACCCCACTGTTTTTATAGCTTAACAATGAAGTTTATGGAGTACATCGCACACAATCGACTTTACTACGCCCATTTAATTGCTTGCGCCATTGCACCTGCTTGCACCAGTGTTTATAAATATATACCTTGCAATCGGCCTAAATTCATCCTATTATCCTCGGGGATTTTAAATCTCAGCCTGGACGTACATATCACTGGACGATGAAAAAGCCTCGATAGTAGTCTTCTTTGTACTTCAGTGTTTTAGTACTCTTAATTCAAATGTCTTCATTGAATAGATTCTTGGATCAGAATCGTTGCTAAGCAGAAAGTTTTGCACATACATTGAGCCTACAATGTGACCACTTCTGTTGAACGACATAATTTGAACTAAATGTTTAAGGGCAATGCCACTAGGCTGTTACGCAGGTAAGTATCGACTCGGGTCATTTGCCATGCTCGTAATGTGCCTTGTTAGGTCACATGACAAACATTACTCTTCATTCGTCACATCATCACTCTTCATATCACTCTTCATGTGACATTGTCAGGTCGCATCATGAGTGTGTAATCCACTCGGAGGATTCTGACATTCGGACAAGCGTTCTCGCACTTCAGGCTAAAATAATCGGGTGTGGACTTCATTATTGTATCTATGCTACCAAAATAAATGACGGAAAGAAGTATTTTGCTATTTTGGATGCCAGCAACGATCATACCCAGACATCTCACTCAAACGGTTGGATATCTGTGTACCGTGAGCAATTGTGAAAATCCATTTAAATACATAAATTTGTATGCTATATTCCATACTACAGCAACGCAATGGGTGTATCGTGCCAGTAAATTGTATGCCTTAATAATTAAAATGCATGTAAATGTTGAAGTATATGGCAGCTAGGGCCAAGGCCACATATAATACATGGCTATGTAATATCAAGGCAAAGAACTTGCACTTGCGAATTGAATCTCTTTACTTGATTGTGTTACGGTACTGCCTTCAACGTTTATCATTTTCTACTGCAGGCAATATTAATGAAATATATGTTAGATATGTTAGCAGTCAATGAACAACACTGAAACTCTAGTGTGAGTGTATTTCGTTACTGGCTGGCACATTATCTGCTTTATGGCCTTTTGATAACATAATATAAGGTATGAATATCCATACATATGATGTATTACATGCACTGCTGAATTAGTTTCGTTGTTGTAAGGTCATGTCCAAACGTGCATGACAAAAAAATGAAGTGCCATGATGTTTGTTCGTTTATTGGGCGGTTCTCCATGCAGTTTGTGCTCGATCACGGCTAATGGCGCCGTCCACACTGTTTTACCGGTGGGCCGCGGGATTAGGAAATGTCCCGAGTGGTGTGAGTGAAAGTGCTACGATGTGATATGTGCAGCTTTTGCTTAGTTATGGATTGCAGTGAGTTTTTCTAAAATATTCAAATGTGTACGTGCTTCTTTTTAGGAAATTCAAATGTCTCAAAAGTTGGAGGGCCAGCTGCCATTGTTGGTCATCCACTTTGAAAAGTGGATGGGCCATGGGCCCCTGCCCCCCTCCGTTCCTACGACCATAGCGCACATTTAATTCTATGCTGAACCATTATAAAATGTGCGCTCGGCGGCCGGCTGCTTTACGATGCGATGTATTTCAGAGAGGCGTAGACGGATCTGCAGCGGTTTGAGCCGACCGGGACCATGGCTGTACACCACGGGGAGCCCAAAAGGGAATGTCCCACGCAGAGAAGCTGACAAGTTGCCGGCGTTTCGAGAAGATGCGAAATCAATGCTTTTTGAAATACCAGTCGCGCCCATATCCGACCTCAGTCGATTTATTACTGGCTTTTCGACGCCCGGGATTCTACCAGCAACCAAAATGAATGGCTCCAGCCAGCATCATTTTCAGCCGACAGCTTCAGCCAGCTTCATCGTTGGGAATCATATTGGCCCCGTCGCTGCCACGCCAGCCGTACTGTCGTGTGGCACAGATTTCAAGTGAAGACCTACTTGCGCCAGATATAAAGAAGTACAGTTGTTATATTGCGAGTAGCCCCAATCGCTCTGCTGTCCACGGCACCTTACCGCACACGCCCGGCAAACGAGCGATTTGACGCCAACGAAAGAATCCGACACATGGTAACCATCAGAAAGCCAACTGAATTATGATTAGTTCATACAACACGGGAAGCGGAGCCGCCGTGGTTCGGTGGTAAAGCGTTCGTTTTTTTGTTTGTTTGCCTGCCAGACAACTATTCGAAGCTCTGCCGCTGCGCAAATGTTTTTTTTTTGTGTGTACGGCTCTAAGCGAAGGGCTTTGCAGCGTAGTGCATGCTTATTCACACATCCGATGTAATTTGGAGCAAAATCGAAAAGTCTGGGCCAACTACAAACAATTTTGTACATTCACATGACCGTTCGACTATTTGAGCACGTTTCTCTTGAAATAGGGATACGCCACGTTTCCACTACCATGATTCAGCCGTTGTTATAAATACCGTAAGCGAAACGTTCAACAGTGGCTTCAGACAGTGGTGATTTAATGCTTAGTGTGCCAATTTTCAGTAACATAGGCAGCGTTAACAATGTTCATGCTCTGGGTGAATGGGAGAAAGAAGTTTCGATTAGTTTCATTGCATTCACTTGGTATCCATCAGGGTTCATGTTAGAATCATTGCAAACGTGGGTGAGGAGCACCCCCCGATGTTCGCCTTTGTTCAGGATATGCGGTGTTGCGACATGCTTTGTTTCGTTATGCGGTGATTAATTTCATGCACATATTGCTCGTGAAATGTCAGCCGACGCAACTGGAAGTAGATACGTATGCAGCTTGCCGCAGGTATTCGCAACGTCCACCCATCCCAGATGGGTTGGTGTGACGGGGACATCAGGATACGTGTGTTAGCGTCCTACACGCCACGCCAATTAGTGTAATTTGAAAAGAGTAAAATCCTAACGGAAAGGGCCAATGTATGCTATAACTTCGGCCATTGGTATGGCATGTAGTCTGCATGCCGGATCAATTGGCTTTTAAATGCATCACGTAACCATGGCTAGGGGATTGGATATGGTTATCTCTACAAGTTTCATTGTCATTTTGCTCCAGCCCAGGCCATCAACTGGTGTCGATTCTCGCAATCAGCTGTGACCTAACGGGCCGTCCGAGCTCTGGCTGGGATGGGGAGGGAAGAAGTGGGTAAAGGGGAGGTCCTCCATACAGACAAGGGCGTCGCTACAGAATTTGTGCGTTTATGGGGAGGGGGAGGGAGATATTCGAAAGGGGATGGGAGTTCGTACATGCATGAATATTTGCATGAATCAGGGGAATATTGTGACACATTTGTTGGCAAGGCGACCGAATTTCTGTGTCAGGATTTTTCATGCATTTATTCATTCAGGCGCAAATCTGGCCTCGGGCTCAGTAACCCTCCGAACAAAACCCGACGAGATCTGGGCCCTTGCACATTTAATTCCAACTTGACAGTGCAACTGGCTATTGCTGTTGGCACAGGCGCCGCTACCGACGTTGTTCGTGTGGGGTGGAATGATGCTTCAGGGTGATTAAAAAATAAAAACAACACTATAGGCGTAATTATAAATTTCCTGGGCCGACAGACTGTCAAACCGTCAAGCCGATGGACTGTCAAACCGATAAATGAATAGTAGTACATACGTCATGGAGCGTGGTATGATCCTTTTTTCTCCATTGGAAGGTGAAGAATCCATCCCCACCAGGGGCGATTCCAGGAGCATGAATGGGTGGAAGCTCAACATTCTCACCGATTTCGAATCACAGAGTTGGCTTCCAACAAAGTTTCTCGGTCTCCTCTACCCACCAGAAAAGGAAAATTAATGAAAACTTGAAAACAAAAAATTGGGAAATTTCAACAAATAAAAATTTGGAGGGCCAAGCAATGTTATGACCCTAGTCGATTTCGCTGTCCTTTTCTGATTCCTAATACTATTTGTTTCAAATATCCCACAAAATGAACTCCCCAGAGCCAAAATCATGATGAAAGTCATGAAAAGTCGTGAAAATCTAGACCTCTAGTGACATTGCGTGAGACGAAATGTACTACCCCCAATATACCAGGAGGTGCTGAGTTTACATCAAAAGTAACGTTAGGAATTATGCTATATTACTCAACGTTTCAGCCAGGGGCCATCGTCAGAAGTAATATAAAAAATGGCAGGGTTAACAATTGAAAAAAACGCGGGGAAAAGAACGTGCAAAAATACACGTGAATCACAGAAAAGCATCCTCAGTGGTGCAGACACTTCAAGAAACTCCAACCCAGAAATCAACTAGGTCAAGATAGAATACTCTGAGGAAGCCCGAGCCGATGGCCCATATATGGACCATTTTTTAAATCACTTCTGACGATGGCCCCTGGCCGAAACGTTGAGTAATATAGCATAATCCATAACGCTACTTTTGATGTAAACTCAGCACCTCCTGGTATATTGAGGGTCGTACATTTCGTCTCACGCAATGTCTAAAATCCAGGAGCACTTAAGAGCCATTCTTCGTTGTATTAAACCTCTAGTGACGTCACTTTTGGGGAGAAATTGTTTTAGTGGTGGATCCGGACCCTACTTGTCGAGTGCTTTCCGATGACACCTCTTTCGTTTTCGTGCGATCTTCGTTTGCATTTTAGAGGGGATTACTATCCGTCCCCCCGTCCCCCCCAGACGGAGTGTGAGGAACTGAGCGGAGACGGTGCGGTGCGGGTTAAGGTTATATACCAAGGATTCCTTAATGTTACAATCATTATAGAAATCCTTAGTCGAGGGTTCAACACACTTAATGAATGCTCGGTATGCCCAAGCTATGCAATTAATATTTATCGACCAATATAAATGGCGCTGTTTAGAACAGCAATCTGGTTTAAACTAGTTTATTCTTGTTAGCGCAAACAAAAAAAAACAGAAGTATGAATTCAGGACTTGTAGCCAAGGTATGGATCTACTCCATAAAATTAATCATAATAACCATATGGATTAATTATATTTGGTTAATAAAATTAACCAAATAAAGTTAATCCATAAATCGTGTAGGTCTCTCTCTCTCTCTCCCTCTCTTTCTCTCTTACATATCTCTCTCCGCACACGTTGCACTTGCCAATCCTCACGGTGACATATCAGAATGTCCACAGTTCACAGTGTCCACAGCTCACAGTGTCCACAAGTTCATAATGTCCACAGCTCGCAGTGTCCACAGTTCACAATGTCCACATGTTCATAACTTCCACAGTTCACAATGTCCACAGTTCATAATGTCCACAGGTCATAATGTCCACAGCTCACACTGTCCACAGATCACAATGTCCACAGTTCACAGTGTCCACAGTTCATAAGTACCACAAGTTCATAACGTCCACAAGTTCATAATGTCCACGAGTTCATAATGTCCACGAGTTCATAATGTCCACAGGTCATACTATCCACAGTTCATAATGTCCACAAGCTCGAGTTCATAACTTCCACACGTTTAATATCTTCGCAGTTCATAATGTCCACAGCTCATAATGTCCACAGCTCATATTGTCCACAGTTCATAATATCCACAGCTCACAACTTCCACAGTTCACAATGTCCACAGTTCATAGTATCCACAGGTCACAATGTCCACACGTTCATAATGTCCACAGTTCATAATGTCCACAGATCACAATGTCCACACCGTTTCGGCGAAAATATGCTACGTGAAATCATTTTCAACCTTATCGTACTGGCGTAGCAAACCGGTAAATTTAGGAACCTCTAGTTCAACTCTCGTCAACAGATGGCAGGTCGATGAGTTCGTGCAAAATGTGGGAGGCCGAGGAATTCATACCAGATACGTGTCCTGTGATCGAAGTTGGATATTTTTGTACCTGATGGTTGGTTTTGAGCCTGATGTGTTCAGTCATTATCGATGGATCATAGATCGACCGACTATTGTGAATAACTTCTTAAATAAAATTTACCCGAGTGTAGATAGTGTACTCATTGGTAGCTTTCCAATTCTCCTTCATTTTGGTGGGACTCTCAAGAGGTCGACCCGCTAACTTTTTGTTTCTAAACCGAATGGCATGAAATCTGGTGGGGATTATTGACGGTTGGGGGCCTGTTTACGTTGAAAGTGTCAAGATGATATCTCTTATATAATTCAAGTTCCGAAATGGTTATTACGAACATCTACGGGAATTCACAAGCGTTTACGGGCAATTACGCATGTGCCGGGACCATTCCCAAAGTGTGCTGCACCTCTGAAAGTTTGCGGTCCTTTATGTACGTCCACGGGCCCTAACGAACGTCTACACCAATGCAACTAGATGTTAGCAAAAAGTGAGTGCACAAACACAGTAAAATGCATTATTAGCGAAATGCTTCGTAGACATCCCCACTCCTATATCTCGGATATCTAGTTTTTCCAAGACAAATCTATCAATATCTCTCTTCAGTGGGTCAAAATAGTTACCACGATCACAACTGCAGAATAACAAACACATGGGTAAGCACGTCATGCGCGATTGCTGCACAAATCTTCGTGCGCCTTTGGAACGGTCAAAACTAATCTTCCGATGCAGTAATATTGGTGAGCAATATTTTAACAGCGGTTCCTCTTCTGCCGCCACAAGCACACAAAATTGACAAAAGTTGGAATACGCCTTTAAATCGGTGAAATGTATGAAGCCTCTGGAGAACTAATATCACGCTGGTTGGAAATAAAGGCCGGGTTGGCAGTCAGGGAGTTCGAACAGAAAGGCGAAGGGATAAAATGGTAAATGGTTAGGTAGATTCGGCTAGATTAGAAACGGTAACGCATCATTTACCGGAAGGGTGTACTAGGATCCTTTGGCGGTGCTTTTAGGTCTTCCACCATATGCTGTCACTCTCCCAGATATAAATTATATGTTGTGGTCATCTTATGCGAGCGGATGACTATTATAGGACCTAGTCTCCCACTAACACTTGAAGTGATATTTAGCGCCGAAAATCCATCATAGGTCACCTGCCTAAGCTCACTCTGAGATCGACCATTTTATATGTTGCACATTAGCAATGTCTTGCAACGATGTCATCGTTAAGCTAGTTGTATGGATACCGACAAAGAATCGGCGCGTTTCACTGGTGCCGGCACTGGTATCGAATTTCAGCCCATTTCGGCCAAAATTCCCTGATAGCGGAAAAGTATCAACATTGTCAGCCCGGCGGCCACTCAAGCACCGCGGGCACTATTTCGGTACTGGCTGCCGCAACCGTGGTACAACAATTGTACATTTCTTTTGTGAATGTGGCTGGCGTTAAAATACGACAGGTATATAATAGTATCATATATTCATAGTGTTATAACATTATTATCATATTCGAGGGATATTATAAACGACGTCATAGCCGCGGGTGTATACCTAGACATACGTATAGGAGCATTGGTTAAGGCATAGGCAAGGGGCGTGGGCGCCATGGCACCCCCTATTTTTCGTGAAATCTTAACATTAACCCCATGGCGATGTATCTAAAAATCGAACCCAAAAGGCCGACGTGTAAACAGCGAACCAGGGTTTCTCTGAGTTTGGAGAATTCCCCTGTCATTGACAGAACTCACGTGCCGGACCCCCACCCTCCACACAACGGTGTCGCAAAGATAATGAAACAGAAGCAGCATTTAACAATAATCAGAATTAATATGTTAATTAAGGACGTGTTCAAATGCAATGTTCCTTTAGCGTAGGCATTTCTCACGCCGTGCCCGTAATGGGAGAGGTTCAGCAGTTGGTAGCGGGATTCGAGCCCACACAATGTAGAACACGGCAGTGAAAAACAACAGTTGATGCATATACGCAAACGTATAGACAACATTGTGTGCTAAATACAGGCTGGTTGGCAGATGGTCAGGTTTTCCCCATGTGATTATATGACCCATGAACCCGTCACCAGTGAGAAGCAACACGGTTACCGTTTTCTTAAAACTCGACTTTGCTCTTGTCCCCAACCACATTTTATTCTCGCGTTCCTAGGACGCTGGACACGCCCGATGACACTCCGTTGACCTCAGCCTTTTACTGGGGCTGCATATGCAACATCTGGGCTCGCCCGTCACTTGCAGCATTTGGCTGGCTGGAGTAAGTTCATGATGAACCTCATATAGCAAACAAGCCACTCGCCAAAGGAAGTCATCGTTTCTCCCGTGACCGCTAACCTATTCACAAGTTGGTTTCGTGTTGGCTCGCTGACGTCCTATCCGTCAACGGATCGCCGGTGGAAGTATTCAGCTAAAGCTCAAAATCATCTCATTTAGCATAAGCGCCAAAGCAGTATTCTATGCCATCTAATCAGGTCATTGGGCTGGACACATGTATGAACATTGAACAAATGAAGGGCTTGAGCCATCAGAACAAATTACGTCGGCCGAAGCGTGGTGGATAAAAATAAATACCGGCAATCCGCATTGGTATTGGTCATAACCACGTCCCAGAGATTACGGATGACATATCAGAATAGAAAGGGGAGACAACTCGGGTCTGAATGGGAAAGGGGCAAACCTGATATAGCCTGTGTTTTTAAACTGAAAATTGGATATATATATATATATATATATATATATATATATATATATATATATATATATATATATACACCTGCAATTAATCGGAGTCGACTTAAACTCTGAATCACAAGAGGTGGTGTATATTCTGACTCCATTCCACCTCAGGGCAACTCTTACAAGTTGGGTGGACTCCATGCCTAACTCCGGCTGCCCCAAAATATTCAGATTAGACTCCGTCTTCAAATCCTGACAACTATGTCTGATTTAGTGGGCGACTCCAGCCATAAATATACGCACGAAGTGATGTGCTATGGCTATCCAGTACGCACATGCCACTTCTTCGCACGTCAAAAATTCCGTAAATGCATTCCTAATTACAGTGATAGCTAAAAGCATATTTAACATAATAAAGGCATCATCCACCTTTAAACAGTTGGGGCGGTCCAGCACCAAACAACCAACGGGTGACACCGCCATGCGAGCGATTTCAACCTACGTGGGTGCATATGGTAGTCGTGGGTGTTGAATCAATCTGTGAAAGTTTTAGCTTCATACTGGCAGCGACCTCGGAGATATAGCCTGCAGAATTTTGCATAGGCCACATTGCAGGTCAATATTTGAGAGCGATCATCTTCAGTACTTTAAAACCTAGCATAGACATATAGTATATCTGTAGGATCGCAAAGACCTCTTCGTTTTATACCTGGGATCTGCTTTTAATTTTGAACACATTTCAAAACTTTGGCCATTTGACCTCAGGTCACGTGACCGCCCGTGACCCCAAGCCACTTGATATTCACATTTGTAACCACATTTACTATAGGGGTTATCGATTGACGTTCGAAGCAAAAAATAAAAATTATTTTTATATCCTGATAACTACTCATAATTTTCCTCCATTTTACCAGAGTTTATTCATTTTCGCACGTTTTGTTGAGTGGTCGGGTCA